>JAAVTG010000978.1:0-17885 GCA_011947345.1 Phytophthora quininea | reverse complement strand
TCAAGTGTCTCCTTCGTAGTCTCACCTTGTCCTTTGCTTGGAGCAGATGTATCCATATTTTCGCAGTCAGCGTCAGTTAAATCCAATCCAGGTCGAGTGGGGCTTTTTGTGCGTAGCAATGGCATACCGCCTTCTTGCTCAATCATTGGGTTTTCCAGTTTATTATGGTTGAGATTTGATTCTTTCTCCATTTCGCGGGATGGCAATTCTTCGGAATGAATCGACGGCACCTGTCGTGCACCTACGATAGCACCAGGATCTATTACTTTAGCTGATTTGAGCGCCTCGGGTTTTTGGTTAAACGAAGAGCTTTGTCTGATCTGGTAAATCACAGTACGTGTAGATCCACCTTCCAGCGGAGATAAATCACTATGCTGGCTTGGAACTTTGCTTTCTTCCACTGCACTCGTCTGTTCGTAAAGACCAGCTTTCAGTTCATCCTCTCCGCGCTCATCCCACCCCTTTGCTCCATAACCATCGTTATCATCTTTCGCGGCAGAATCTCTAGCGGTCAGCACTCCATCGGGCTGCTTATAATTCTCCTCTTTCCTGCTCACTCCATGCCCATGCATGCGAATGTTTTGCCGCAGTTCTGTCCACCGACCTGTCATCCAGCTGAGGTGATAGTGGGGCCTCATCAGTTGTTTCTCTTCGTTACCAATTGACAGCCGCAGTTCTATGGGCCTCAACCGAGGGGTTGGCAACGAGCTAGAAGACGTCGACCAGCCCAGACGCTTACGCACGCGTTCAATGACTTCTTCGGGGTTTTCCTCGTCGGCGTCTTCATCATCCAGTGCGTCTGTGTCTTCCTCCTCTAGCCCCACAGAGCTCCAATCCGCAGACCCCAGGACTGCACCACAGCTGCTTCTCTCTCAGATTTTCCTTCACCTCCAGCTTGCTACCATTAGCAGTCGCCAATCCCAACCGATAGCGGAGTTTGCTCGACGCTGGTGACACTCTCCTCCTCATCTTCTTCGTCTTCTGTCTTCTCCTGTGTTGACATACAAAGTTCTCTATGTCCCCCTTGTCCTCTTCGTCGTCCTCTGGGAACTCGAAGGCGCCCCCGACTCCCACGTGGACGGTGGTGACGGGCTGCGAGCGTATCGAGGCGACCTCGTCCACCAAAGTCCCCGCGCTGGGCCGTCGCGCGCACTTCTCTCGGCTGCGGTTTCTCGAAGCGGAATCTGGCGATGTACTTGCCGATGGTCGTCTCCAGAGGCGGTGGGGAGACGACGGAGGCGCAGGCGGCGGCGATTCCAGTTCCATTGCGACTACTCCATTGCAAATATTCTATTTCGGGCCCAATCAGATGACGATAAAATTCAAAGCAACTTTGTGAAAAGGATCTGCGCTTCATTCTGACTCTTGCCAGACGCGCGTGCTTTCATCATGGCCGACAGTGACGCGAGCGAGCTGCTGCCTGGCGACGGCATTCGCGGCCGAAACAAGAAGACGGAGGCTCTGGACATGGAGAGCGGTGGCGGTAGGAGCAGCGTGGCCAGCACGATGGACTCTTCCGCCGACAGCGAGGACGCGTACGACGTAAGCAGCCTCAAGGACAACAAGGACCGCAAGTTGTCGAGCCTGCAGAGCGTCATCCACTGGTGCAAGTCCATGCGGCTGCAGTTCGGAGACGGCCTGCTGCTGCAGATCTTCTTTGTTTATTTCACGCAGGGCATCCGCAGCACGCTCTGTTCGTTGGGCACGAGCTACTACCTGAACGAGACGCTAGCGCTGCCCCCAGCGCAGTCCGAGGCGCTGCGAGCCACCGCCGCCATCCCTGGATCGTCAAGCCACTGTACGGCATGCTGTCCGACAGCGTCCCCATTTGGGGCACAAGACGCAAGTCCTACCTACTCATCTTTAGCGCCATTTCGGCTGCTGCCTACTTTGCGCTCTCCATGCCTGGCTTCATCACCACCTACGAGAGCGCTCTGGTGGCGCTTGTGGTGGCGAGTCTGGGCATCGCCTTTGCGACGTTGTGATTGACGGCAAAGTTGTGGAGGCGGCACGCAGCGAACGAGAAGACATGGCAGGCAATCTGCAGACGCTGTCATGGCTCTCGCTCTCGATCGGCTCAGTGCTGGGGTCGATGGTGTCCGGATACGCACTCAATACGTTTGGGCCGCTGGGCGTGTTCTTCATCTCGGCGGTGGGTCCGCTCTGTGTGGTGCTGATCTCCATCAAGATCCCAGAGGAGACGTACGTCCCGCCGGCAGACCACAGCTTCCTCCAAACCGTGCAGGACCAGTGCCGCGCGCTGGGATCCGTCATTGTGGACCCGATCTGCTGGCGTCCCGTGCTGTGGATCTTCCTATCGAATGCGCTGCCTCCCAGTGTGGGCGAGGCGATGTTCAGCTTCAAGACGGTGGAGCTGGGCTTCTCCAAGTCCTTCCTGGGCTTCATCTCGACCGTCGGCAGCTGCACGCTGCTGGGCACCACCGCGCTCTACAACGCCTACTTCCGCGACATGCCCTTCCGCCGCATGTTCTTCCGCATCCAGCTGGCGTCGGCCTGCGTCTCGTTCGCTGAGTTTGTGCTCGTCTCGCGGCTGAACGTCGCCTTCGGCATCGGCGACCGGTTCTTCATCTTTGGCGACGAGATCCTTTCGGACGTGGTCGCCCGCCTCAAGCACATGCCGTCTCTCGTGCTGTGCGCCAAGATCTGTCCACCGGGCATCGAAGGCACCATGTTTGCGCTGCTCATGTCCATCTACAACTTTTCCTGGTCGGTAGCCTCGTACGGCGGCTCGTGGCTGTGCAGCTACCTGCAGATCTCCAAGACCAACTTTGCCGGGCTGGCCGCGGCCGTCACCATCCGCAGCGTGGCCAAGCTGGTGCCGCTCGTCCTGCTGTTCATGGTGCCGACCACCACGAGCATCAGCAGCTCGTCGCTGGCGTCGCAGAGCAAGACCAAAGCAGGCAAGTCGTCTCGGAAAAAGAGCGAGGACGGCACCGACAGCGACGGTGCCATCGACCTCAAGGTGGAGGACTAGCTCCCGCGCAGACGGTGTCCTTATTCAATGCGTTCGACCACGTCACAGACTTACCCACGTTTTCGAAATGTATTGACTTGACGAACTTGACGGACTTGGGGAGTTAGGACCTCCTCACGATAAGTTTACTCGCTGCTGAGCCTGCGCTTGCTTGTTTTCGCCTTTGTCTTCTTGGCCTTCTTCTCCTGCAGCTTGACGAGCTGCTTGGTGACGTCTGTGAATGTCGCCGTCTTAATTGCACTGTCGTCAAACAGTCCCTGGAAAATGTTGGCTGCTTGGAGCGCTTGTGCCAGGTTCAGTTGAGCGAGGCACTCGCGATAAGCGCCGTAGGCCTCATGGACAGGTTTGGACTGCCGAATGCGCAGAACAGCGTCCACGATAATCAACTTGAGGTGCATCATATAACTTCCTAGGTGGTAGCACAGAATCCCTGCTTGGAGGAGCTGTTGCAGGCATCTTAGTGCGTCGGTGCTGCTGCTAGCCCACACTTTATCGCACACGAGGCACACTTGAGCTTCCGCTTGTGCAGCTGCACAAGCGCTTCGGCGAATGTGGGTAGCGTGAAGGCATACATTGCTACCCACACTCGCGACGAAGCGCCTGTTACCTTGCTCAACAGCATTACGGCGTCGGCGGCCGTGGCTTGGGAGAAGACTACGGTGGAGAGCTTCGCCAGGATTATCTCTGCCCTCCACCGTAGTCTTGAGTAAGTGGATGGATTGATCCCCATCCACTTAGCAGCCTCAACCGTTTTGAACCGGTACTGGCATGGCAGGTTCTGCATTCGACGTGCCAGCTCCTCGATTCGGTGCTGAGGCAACACCCCACGCCCCCGTCTAGGACGTGGAGCGCCGAGCATGACCCTACGGTGACCAGCACCGTAGGCGATGCTGCGCAGGGTCGTGGCACTGCGCAGCGTTCTTCCTGCACGGTGTCGTAGTCGGGCTTGCCTTTGTCGTTTTGGTAGCGCTCCAGCAACGCAAGCAGCCACATCTCCCAGAGAGGGATGGTGGCGTTGGCTGGAGCGCTGGGGGCGCCAGATTCGTCCTCGTCCATCGCTGTGTCTGCGTCGGTGTCCTCAGCAGCGTCGTCGTTCGTCGCTAAGGTGTCCTCTTCGCCCTCGTCGTCGTCCCAGCCGTCCAGCAGCCCGAATTGCATTGTCGACTCTGTTGCATTTAGTATGCGAACGATGCTCATGGCGCGGGTCACACCTTGCCAGTGGTTGCTGCTGCGTTCTCCGCAGCGTGGAGAAGGCGGCCGATGTTCATGGCGCGCGTCCCCCGTTTTCACGGGGGCGAAAATGAGAGAAGCTCGTCAACCCGAGGATCCGCCGCCAAACTGCCCAACAGCCCAATCAAAAGCGTCCGTTGTTAAAATGGGGATCAACTTCAACATCGTTCTAAACGAAATCATGATCAGCTAAATTTAGATTTGTTTCAAAAGAACGTGCGTCGACCGCTCCAGAGAAGGGTCGAAGAATGGCAGAAGAACTACGATGGAACGCCAGCGGAATGACCTTAATTATTGAATTGAAATCAATATGAAATCAATTCTGAAGCTGAAGAGGATGAGCAAGCTGAAGGTGATGAGCGGGTTACACAGGTTACGGGTTACGAATTAAATTACAGGAATTTAACATTAGAAAGGTATCGAGCTCAATACAAAACGCAAGATAAATTGGATTTCAAAATTCCTGACATTTTTGCGTAATCACCCCGCGTTTACGTGATCATATTCAACCCAGCTCGTCGCATTTAACCCAGCTCAAGGTCTCACACTTCTCGCGGCTCTCCTGCAGGAAGCCCTCCTTCTCCTTCCAGCCAGCCATGCTGAACCTGTACCCGCCCGCCAACCACGCCGTGTTCAACGGGGCCACGCTCAACTTCTCGCCCGACATCGACCACACGTGCAAGGCCATCCACGACGCCTGCAAGGGCCTGGGCACGGACGAGAAGGGCTCATCGCGTCGCTCGGCACCAAGTCGGCGGACCAGCGCTACCTCATCTCGGTGCGCTACCCGCAGCTCTTCAACGAGGACCTCAAGAAGCTGCTCAAGAGTGAGACGTCGGGCGACTTTGGCCGGCTGCTGCAGCTCATCGCGCGGCCGCTGCCCGAGGCCGAGGCCTCCATCCTGCGCAAGGCCACCAAAGGGCTGGGCACCAAGGAGAAGCTCATCTACCCCATCGTCATGGGCAGGACCAACGCGGAGCTGTCCATCCTCAAGAAGACCTACTTCGACAAATACCACCACGACCTCAACGTCGTGCTGACAGCGAGCTCAGCGGAGACCTCAAGAAAGTTGTCATGGCCTCCATGCAGGCGCCGCTCGAGCCCTTCGACCCGGTAGTGCACACGCCGCAAAAGGCTGAGCTGGATGCCGAAGCTCTGTACAAGGCCGGCCAGGGCCGCATGGGCACGGATGAGCGCACCTTCATCAACGTCCTCGTGACCAGCCCCCGCAGCACCTACGCGCAGTCAACGCCGTCTACGAGAAAAAGCACAAGAACGACATCATCAAGGCGGTCAAGAAGGAGTTCGGAGGCGACGCCGAGGACGCGCTGCTCTTCCTGGTGCGCATGGTGCTGGAGCCGCTCGTGCTACTGTCGGAGCTGTTCGAGAGCACCATGAAGGGCTTCGGCACGGACGGGCTGAGCGGCGCTCGTGCGCTACCACTTGGTGCTGAGCGACATCAAGCCCGTGTACAAGAAGAAGTACGGAAAGGACCTGCGCGACCGCATCCACGGAGAGGTCAGCGGCGACTACGGCAAGCTGCTGCTCGCGGTCTACGACGCGCCCAACCACTAGGGCTCTGCCACTAAGGCCCTGCGCGATCTCAAGGCGAGCTGCAACGTAGCTGTCTCAAGGCCATGCCCATTGGCCAAAAATAAGTGAGTCGTGTTGAAGTGCATACAAATCACAAGGACACCAGATAGTCATTTTGGGCCGTCGCGCCGTTGTTGCCGTCATACAAAACCCAAGTCATTCACGATTCCGGCCACATGGCCACATTTCACGCGGAGCTGGAGTCGCTGCTATCGTCCGCGCACGTGTCGTACGTCGTCTCCTGTCGCTCCGCCTTCTCCGAACCCTCGCTCCCGCTGTCTATAGCCGAGGTTCGAGCGCTAGAGGCCAATGGGAACTCTGGTAGGCTCCGTCTACAGCCCTAGAGTCCTTTCAAACTCCACTAACCTGCAACTAATTTGATCATCACTCTTGCTCCCCTTTCCTTCAGCCGAGAGCTGGTCGCTCGTCCGCAAGACCCGCAACCAGCCGCTCCAGACTAGTCGCATCCAGAGGAACTCCTTCGTCGGTCGAGTGACGCTCGGCAGCTTCTCGCGCTTCTCCCACGACGTGGACGGGGTCTCCTTCGCTTGCGGTGTCTACAACTCGACGCTGAGCGACGTTGGGGTGAGGGACGACGCGCTGGTGAGGGACGTTTTGGTGCTGCGGAAGACGTTAGTAGATGAAGGCGCCTGTGTGCTGCAGTGCGGGACCGTCAGTTGCACGCAGTCGACCACGAGCTTCGGGAGCGGCAAGTTGCTCCACGTGGGCGTCGAGACTGGAGGCAGAGACCTCCGAGTGGTGGCCGACCTTCCCTTCAGCTGTAAGAGAGCACCCCCAGTAGGAATTGTTGGCTTTATATACTGAATTTCTTCCTGTTTGCAGTGGGGACAGAGGTGGTGACGAAGAGAGGAGACAAGCAGCTTCTTCGGGCTTACGATCATGTTGTGGACGAGTACGTGCAGAAGGTCAAGTGTCCGATGACGATCATCGGGAAGAACGCGCGCGTCAGAGGCTGCACTCGAGTGGATAACGCTTTTGTCGGCGAACACGCGCTAGTGGAAGACAGCGACGTGGCAAACTCGACGATTCTGTCGACGTTGAAGGAGCCCACCGTGATCAAGGCCAAGTGCATTGTTCGCGACTCGATCGTGCAGTGGAACTCGACAGTTGAGGTTCTGAGTGTGGTGGAGAAATCGCTCCTGTGCGATACGTCACATGTCGAGCGCCACGGAGTGGTCTTGAGCTCTGTCATAGGACCCAACACGTCGATCGCTGAAGGTGAGGTGACATCAAGCTTTGTTGGCCCGTTTGTGGGCTTCCACCACCAAGCACTACTCATCGCCTCGATCTGGCCGGAGGGCAAAGGAAATGTCGGCTACGGAGCCAATGTTGGGAGCAATCACACTCTAAAAGCGCCTGACCAGGAACTTTTCCCCGGCGAGGGCGTGTTTTTGGGCTGGGTTGCAATGTGAAGTTCCCCAGCAATTTCGTGAAGGCGCCGTACTCGGTGATCGCGACTGCGGTGAATACGTTGCCGCAGGTTGTGACCCTGCCTTTTCACTGATCAACTCTCCAGCACACGTCATTCCTGCGTTGTCGCCGGTGATCAACGAAATATCGCCAGCGTACGTCTGCCCAATGCTATGGATATTAAGGTGCTTTTTTCCTGACGTTTATGCGTGGTTCTGTTGAATTGCTGTCAGGTGGGTGTTGTCCAGCAGTGTATTCACTGTTCTTCGTAACGAGGACAAGTTCCGTTCTCGGAACAAATCTAAACGTACGCGCATTGAACCTGCCATTTTTCGCCGGGAAGTTGTCCAGTACATGAAAGGTTGGCAAGAACAAGTGATGATTTTGAGAACGGTGGGAAGCTAACTTTGCATAATTGCTGTCGTAGACGCTCGGGCGGAACTTGAAGCTGCAGAAGGCAAAGCAAAGATCCATCTTCCCAACGGTGAAGCCGTGTACACCGACAAACAAGTACGCGGCTTGGGAAAGAATTATATGCGTGAATCTTCTCGTCGAGCAGGAATTTCCGCATACTCGTTTTTTATCAAGCTGTATGCCCTGGACGCACTGCTACCGCTCGTCGAAAATGGCAGCGTGTCGGCCGATGGCACCGTTGATAACGTGGACAGGTAAGTGAAACTACTGCATCGAAAGAGACACTAACCGATTTCGTTCGGTATTTAGGTCGATCTACGAACTTGAAACTCTCACCGAAGAGTTCGCTTCTGAAAAGGGCATTAGAGATTGCCTACAGGACCTCGTCTCCATGAGGGCGGAAGTAGTTAAGCAAGCGGTTGACGGCAAGTCGCGAGATGACGTCCGTGGGAAGCGAATCATTCCGGATTACACGGACGTGCACCCCTGCAACTAGCGAGGCAGTGATACTGCGAGCTCAAAGGTTAGACCACCATTGGTAGTTCTTCTGAAATCGCATGTAGGCTGATTATCCGAGTATTGTTGCAATTGGCAGGACATTAGCAGACGATAAACAGCAGGTCGCTGCCTTCTTAGCCCGAATGTAAAGCGGTATACTTACATGATGCAATAGATGCGATAGATACTTGTTGTATTAACACACCGAGCGGAATGGTCATGCAAGGCAGACCTCAGGCTGATTGCGAATGGGAAAAGCTGTAGCGAGACAAGACGAGCACGGGTGTTGCCCTATTCGCAGCGTGGCTTCCCTGGCGAGCACGTAATGCAGTGATCTCGCTGATAATTCGAAGTATAACCGAGTGGGCATAACTCGCAGGTGGATGATCTGTTTTGTAGCAGAGGTCAATCTAATGCTTGCAACGATTGTCAATGCAAGCATAACTTACCCTTCGGAGCGTGAGATCGTGCCTGGAGGACAGCTCTGGCAGTTGCTGGAGCGTTGTAAGGAGAACATGCCAGCAGGGCAGATCGTTTTCTTCCCATTACGGCAAGCATACCCACTCGGGCAAATACCACAAGTGAAGGATGGTGTTGCGTAAGTTCCCGGGTCGCAGAGACGTGCTAGTCCGTCCGTACAAAGCCACCCGTCACGGCATTCCTCGCACGATGGTGCCTTTCCGAACGAAAATGTTCCGTCCGGACACTGGCGCTTGATTCCAGCAACACAATATGACCCCGCAGCGCAGCGCACACAATTTCCGTCACTTCTACTTGAGGAATTCGAGTTCAGGATGTCATGGTAGAACCCTCGCGGACATTTGCAAGCAAACGCTGGATCTGGAAGCAAACCGAGAGATGCCCATTCGACAATCACACCTGGGGAAGTCGTGTTGCATCTCAATGAAAGTGTGAGATTGCTCAATTCCCAAGGCACCAGACTCTGCAAATATCCATAATTCCACTCTTTCGCAATGACAGTTGAAGCGAAAGGCACCACATGGACTTCCTTGAGACTCGTGTTGGAACCGATCATTGTGAGCTGAATATTGCAAATTGCCGCAGACGACTTTACTCTCCAGTAACCCCGAGTAGCCAGAGAAAGACCTGTCGCGAAGAACGAGCGGGGAATGTCCGTGACAGCTCAACGCGCGGTGATGCGGAGTCATTGACCGACAAAACTGTGTTATTCCACGTACGGAGAAGTGAAGTGGTTTGATGAAGAGCCATCGTGAGTGTCCGGGAACTGGGTTTCCAAAGCTGCTTAATGCTGCTCAGCGTCGATAGATGCCACGCATCAGCCCATCCGCTGAGAGACAAGATATCCATTGGCGCTGTTTGGGCTGGCGGGAAGCACGCAGAACCAGGCTCCTGAACTAAAATCGATAGCACGACATTTCCAGGTATACTGACCGTGATAGTCATCGATGTGATTGTTCTCAGCTGGGCTGGAGTTGGATCGGGGCCTATGTTGATGCTTACAATGGGAAGCGTCCCTGATCCACTTGAGAAATCTGTTACTTGGGCAGATGTAACAAGTCCAGCTGGATCACTGAGAACAATGACACTGGCAGGTACTTCGGCATCTTTCTGCTGGAAAGCTTGGCGAAGTTTGGAAGGAATTGTTGCCATCAGGCCCCCGTGAGCTACGCTTCTCATGATATCACTGACACCAGTGAATGTTGCTTGGGTTGGTGATAACGTAAATGCAAAGGTACTTTGTGCACGCAATGCACTTGTTAAGGCTACCGACAGACTACTAGAAATTAATCTGTCGCTAGCAATCACCAAGAGGTGGCGGCGATCATTTGAAGGCCATAATGCAGAACTTGCTACGAGTTCATTTGCAACCGTTGGCCAATCTAGGCTTGTATTGGTGGCGACAAGTGCTTGTGAGGCGCTTAGAAAGTCGGCAAGATTCGAGTGAAACGTTGCTGAGGTGGAATTCATCAAGCCCATTCGTACTCCGTCAGGAATTGTCTGGTATGCACTCTGTAGCTCAGCAATAATGGCAGGAAGAAGATCCACAATCTTATGTGCCGATGAGGTGGAGAAATCGAGAGCAACCATCAAATTCAGCGGCAGATCACGCAAAGCCACTCCTACATTAGCACCCACGATAGCTGTCTGTGGCATGAGAGAGGCCTGGGTCGCAACGAGGCGGTCTAACGTTGCCGTTGCAAATGCTATCCCATTCGATTGCCGAGTGTAAGTTGACGTTATAGATTTGCCTGCTACTCCACCGGATACACCGTTGATATCATCGACGTAGACAATCAATTGGGCGTCAGAATTCGATGATATAGCGCTAATGCTCGCTCCAGGGAGGTCGGCCAGTTGCAACGTGAAGTACCGGCAGCCACTTCTTGGTGAAAGCTGAGCAATGGGGATACGAAAACTTTTACCGATTCCCCAGATTGAAAATCGAGGGAAACAGGCAGAGCCGACGGACTATTGGAAAAATTATTCGAGCCCCAGCTAACGGTAGCCTGCAGCCGAGATTGGGGGTATCCTGACCGACCAACAACAATTTCGATATCTGTCACGGACGACGATGTCGAAGCATTTACAATCTGCAGAGGAGCCGCAAGGAAATACAGGACTGCTGGAGCTGCCAAATTGGTTGTGTTCCCCACAAATGTACTGCAATCACTGCCCACCCAACTGCTACTGCAAGCGCACCCGCCGTAAACGCAAGCTCCATTACCGGAGCATAAGAGACTATTTCTTCCTGTCATGCAACCAGGAAGCGTTGCCATTTGAGTGTCGCATGAAATGCAATTCCGCCATGCTTCCATTGAGAAAGAGTTATCTGCGCAATTCAAACATCCTGTTGCACCAAGCCCCGAGCTGTAGCTCATCGATGGGCATGAGTCACAACCAAGTGAAGTATCCAAAACGCCGGTCAGTCCTCCAGGAAAATAACTCCCAGGGACACACAGTGAGCAAAAGCCACTCGGCTCGGGATATGTTCCAATGCTACAGGATTGACATATAACGCCATTGAAAAATGATCCACTGGGGCATAGCTGACAATCACTTGAATTCGTGGTGCCTGTGCTACTTGTGAATGTTCCAGTTGGACAGCTCTGACACACAGTTGATCCAGAAGCGGATGCGTACGAACCTCTTGGGCATGAAAGGCATGCCCCACCTGTCGTACTTGATGCATAAAAGCCTTTGCTGCACGGCACACAGACACTTCCATTCCAAGTTGCTCCAAACGGACACACATCACAGGTGGTTCGACCAGTACAAGTCGTAAAACCAAGAGCAGGGCACGCAGTGCAGGCTGACGCTGACGCTCTGATTGACGCACTATACGTGTTCATCGGACAGGCAGAGCAGTTCACGCTACCAGCATTGCTAAAAATCCTCGAGGGCATGAAAAACAGGCGGAGGATCCAATGCTGGGGTGTACGTGCCGGCGCTACAGTTTGTGCAGACCCAGCCCCAGGTGAGCTCCATTGACCACTCGGACACAGCGTGCACGATGAAGAATTCGCGTTTGAAAATGTACCAGCCACACAAGTCGAGCATGAAACAGATCCAGTTGAAGCTGCAAACGTGCCCGCCGCGCAGACAGCACATGCACCACTTGATACCGCACCAATCGCCTGCGAATATGTTCCAACGGGACATGAGGTGCATGGCAAGCTGCTATCTTTGCCGATGTTTGTGCTGTACGTGCCAGCAGGACAATTTGTGCACTCAGCAGAGCCCGCCGACGAGAACGTCCCCTGCGGACAGAGTAGACACTTTCGCGAGCCGCTAGCTAAGTAAGACCCGGCAGGACAGGCGATGCAAACGTACTGGGAAGTCTTGGAGCAAAACGTGATTTTAGTCCGGCCGCACAGAATGGCGCGGCGTAATAGGCGGCCTGCATCCTCTTCTGAACGACAGTGTAGCGATCTCTTCCCCGAAGAGGAACAACCTCGTAGTTGTAGCAAAGAAGGTGAGTGTATGACCTCGCCGTGGAGGCGTGAAGTCTTCATCGAACGAAAGGCGAATCCATTGCGTCGCGTTGATATTCAGCTCCCATGTGTCGCTGAGAAAGTCGCTCGAAAGGTGTAGGAGCCTCCAGCGAGAGCGAGCTTTCCTTCGTCCACAAACGTAACACTAGCTCCGTACCGTGCGCCGGGCGTCGTTCCAATTTCTGTTAGCAGCTCCCACGTGTAGTTCATCCTCTCCACTGGAGTTGGCAAAGACGTTGCTGCTGTCGGGCACAGACGCCACAGCTCGTTGAAAATGACGCCTTCCTGACTGCTTTTGCCTCCATGGACAATCAAGCACAGGAGTTTCGACGAAGTAAAGAGCTTGGACGACGTCATAGCGGCATGGTACGCTCGTGCGAGAGGCACCGCCCCAGAATCACTCGACGGCGCTGCTTGCAATTTGCGCCAGGCTACTGCGGGTCCTCGGTTGCTGCATACCACAGCTGAAGCAGTGTTCTTGGGAATGAACGCAACATGCAGCCCACTCAGCTCAACGTAGTCTTCAGACAAGCCGCCGAACACGACCGCGCCGATCATCGTGCTGTTTTCAAATACTTTGGTGAACGAGTGACCGATACGCGGGACTGGAGCTGCCGCGATGGTCGCTGGATCAGTTTTCATGACGAGTTCGTCCCAAATCACATTCGTCGAGCTGCCATCCACGCATCCACGCCAAGTGTCGTTGAGGAATCCACGACTCTGACCGCCGAAGAAATATACGACTCCGTCCTGGTTGATAAAGGACGCGTGATCAGACCGACTCGCTGGAGATACGAAGACGCTTTCCACTGCAGCGGAGAGATAAGCTGCCGAGACCGCAGACATGATGTGGTCCTGCGGCAACAGGAACACGTTGGTCAGAACGTTGTACACAGTACAGGGCTGTCAACCACCGGCTGAGCAGACTCATACGCGATGCCGCCGATGATCAGCAGGCGATCCGACGGCACTGTGGCAGTAGCCAGCAGAGCTTCACTGCAGTGCGAAATGCGCGTGTAGTTGACGCTTCCGTCTAACAACTCCCAGGTGAGTGTCACCGACGCATTCTGCGCTACGGCAGCGCTTGAGCAATTCGCTTCTGATACCACCAAAGACTGCGCTGTAGCCGGCATCAACAAGACCGCCCAAGCTTGCATCACCCACACAACAGCCACAAACAATGAAAAACATCGACGGGAGACCATTAAGGATACTATCATGATGGAGACCGACCGTTGGAGTAAGCCACTTCAAAAGCGGTCGCCATGGGGGACCTCGACAAGAACAGATCGCATGTCGTCGGGCCACGAGAGGAGGAATCGCAGCCCACGAGACTGGGAACGCGCATTCAGAAATTGGAGCGTACGGTGGTCGAGTTGGATGACACGGCTCAGGCATTCAAGCTGCTGGCGGAGAAGCAGGCGGCCGAGATCAACGCCAAGGAAATTCTGCTCACCCGCAAGAGCGAGTACGTGGAAGAGCTGTTGGAGCAGCTCAAAGCCCTCGAGAAGAAGCTGGAAGCGAGATCGTCCGAGACACAGGCACTGGAGTTGCGTTGCCAGAAATTGGAGACGCAAGCCACAGAGCTGCGCGATCAAGTGCACGAATGAAGAGGACTTCGCCATGGTGTGTGCCGCTCTCGACGCTCGAGAGCAGACTCTAGTCAAAAGAACTCTGACCTTGCCACTGCGGCGGAGACGGAGAAACAACTGCGCAGAGAGCTAAATCAACACCAAACAACAATCCGCCGACTGGAAAAAACGTCGAGGACTTGAATCCGGAGAAAGCCGATGCTTGCCTCTCGCCTCGCAGCTTTCACGAAAACCAACTCATTCGGCTGCGAGATGACGCGATTGAAGCGAAAACTCGTGAAGTGTGGCTGCTCACTGGCCAAAACGATCAACTCCGCGTGCAGCTGGACGAGTTGGAGACTGCGCTGGAGCAACTGCAGAGGAACGTCATTTTCAAAGAGAACGACCTGGTGCGGCGGCAACGCAAGATCGACAAGCTTGAGGCGGAGATCGACACTTTGCAAGTGAGTCGCAGTCAAGCGGAGGGGCGAGAAAAGGCCATGGAGATCGCGACGACCCAAAACGCCAAACTCCTGCAAGCTCTCGAAGCACAGGAGCGAACTGCAGAGGAGTTGAAAATTCGACTGGAAGACTGCCAACGCGAGTGCGAACAACTGCGCAATTCCCATCGCGAACACATCGCACGCTCAGCTGAAAGTGAAGTAGAAGTGCTGCATCGCACCAGGCAGGCAGAGGAAAAGGCGTCGGCGGTGAACTTCCTTCAGGAAAAATTGCGCCGGGAACGCAAACTTCTCCAGGAAGAACTCTTGACCTCGCACTTCAACTACCAGATGGAGATCGAAAAGGTGCAGACCGAGTTGGTCATGCGCCGCAATAAACAGTACGAGCTAACACTTAAACTCCAGGAGGTAGAAGCACAATTACACGAAGCGGTCGACCGGCGAGAGAATGCGGAAGAACAGCTATTAGCAGCTCAGTGCAGGATGCAGGAGCTGGAGCGGGTGCTGCAAGACGCGCTTCAGTGGAAGAAACAACTCGAAGAAGACCTCGCCGCTCAAAAACAGAGCGCCACTAGCTCAACCAAGCAGCAAACTAACCTCCTTGACGAATCCAAACGCGAAATCACTGATTTGACGAGACAGCTCAACGAGATGAAGAAGACGCTCGCCAAAAAGATTGCCCAGGAGAAACAGCATGAGTTGTGCCATCGAGAGGCAAAGCAAAGCTTGAGTGCGCAAGAGGCGCACGCTCTTGAGCAGCAAGAGCGAATCCATCGATTGGTTCGTGACGTGAATCGCGAGTCTCAATTGCGCGCTGAAGGTGAGCTCGAGAAGTCGACGCTAAAAAAGCAGCTTGAGACTTTACGTCAGCAGTCCGAGACCAACCTTCGTGAATGCCTCGCGCAAAAGCAGCAGGTGCAGGACAAAAGGCAGAAACTGGCCGAGAACTTTACGCAGTTGACCACCGAGTTCCATGCCGTCCAAAGTGCCAAGTCTAAACTTGTAGAAAAGTTCGCAGACGCATTTGCCAGGACCCTACCGGCTTCTCTCACAACTGCAAGCGCGTGGCCCACATCAGGCAGTCTGGAATTGCGCGAGTGTTGGCTGGTAGATGACGACCTTCGCCCCCTTTGAAAAAGCTGGAGGCTGAAGGAATGCGCAGACTGCGACGACTTGATTTGCGGTACAACCGCCTCACGAGTGATGGCATGGGCTGCTTGGGAATGTTCCTCAAGAAATTGGCGTGGGGTCTTGCCACTACAAACTCAGACACCTCTCGCTGCGGCTCAATTCAAGAAGTCGATCTGCGTCAAAATTGCATTTCGCTGGACGGAATTCGCGTCATCGCGAGTGGTCTTGAAACTTTCCTACCTGGCAGTAGCGGGCCTGCCGCATTCAAAAGCGTAGCGGTCACAGACGCAGGTAGAATCGAGTGTTTCCCGCTTGATGTAGCACCACCTGCTGCCAACATGAGTCATGCTGGACAAGAAAACACAGACTTTCCAGTCCCCATTCTGGTCGTGAACATCTCGGAGAATAGCGACGCCGACTGGTTAATCGCAGAATCGCGACGTTTTCAGCAGCAGCACCGACGGCGAGGAAGAGATGCCGCCGGGAACGATACCAACACCCTAACGTCTCCAAACAACAACAGGAGCAATGCTGGAGCAGCACAGCTTTTGAACGGCGCGATTTCCGGTCGTGGCAAAGAACTGGAAGAGATTTATGGCCTGGATCTCGTGAGCGCATTCATGGGTCACGGCACTTCCGTCAGCTCTTCAAAAGGCAACGGGAGACGAAAGAGTACTTAACGAAAACCCAGCACGGCTTGTTTCGCCACGAACAAATCAGTCGATTGGAACCTCCTCGACACCACGGAAAAGGTCGGAAATCCCTGGGTTGGAGCATGCTAATTCGCTAGATCAACTTCCCGCAGTCTCAAGTTTCATTCGGCAGAATAGTGCTTCGAGTCGCATGTCAGCCTCGCTGTCGCTCCCGAGGCTATCAGGGTAAGCACAATGGAAGCGAAAGAGGTACAAGCATCGGTAGGTCAGCGCCGCGCCTGGCGACGCT
Organism: Phytophthora quininea; assembly: GCA_011947345.1. Lineage (NCBI taxonomy): Eukaryota > Oomycota > Peronosporomycetes > Peronosporales > Peronosporaceae > Phytophthora > Phytophthora quininea. Next base: position 1,645 of record JAAVTG010000978.1, on the reverse strand, counting down.
GTGTTTATTCGTTTTGGGGCTGGGTCTAGTTCCCACGAGCTGCCACGCTGACAAAGCGAGAGCACCGGAGTCTATGATACACTCACTTCTTCATCGAGAGCACGCGGTTCTTGTACTCGTTAATAGTGCCACGGAAGCGGTCGACCTTTGGTCACCAACAACCCACAGCTCCTCGCACACGCTATTCACGAAATGTTGGTCGTGGGCCACCACGACACCTCCCTTGAACTCGCGTAGCGCATCAATCAGTGCATCAATGGTTTCCATATCCAAATGGTTCGTCGGCTCATCAAGCACCACCACATGCGGCAGGCGCCACGTCATGACGGCAAAGCCCACACGAGACTTCTGACCACCTGAAAGGGTTCGCGTCGGCTTAATTGCCAGCTCACCCGAGAGATTGAAGCGGCCCAGGTGTGCACGGAACTCGTCGGGCTCATGGCCTGGGAACATCTCCTTCATGTTCTGCACAGCAGACTTCGACAGATCTAGCGAGTCGACGTGGTGTTGCGAGAACGTGGCGACACGCAGGCGCGGGTTCATTGTAACGGAACCGCTGCTAGCGCGCAGCTTGCCAATCATGACGTTGATCAGCGTCGACTTACCCGAACCGTTCACACCGAGAATACCAATGCGGCTGGACATGTCCACGCCCATGTGCACGTCGTGGAAAAGCAATGGGGTCTCCGTGTGTACCGGAATCCCACCCCTTCCACAGCAATAATAGGCCGACCCAGCGGCTCCGGAGGCGGGAAGTGCATGCGAAAAGCGTGTTCGTCTTCTGGTTCATCAATCAACTCGTTGCGCAGAATCTTGTCCAGAGCCTTGACACGCGACTGCACTAGCGGGGCCTTCTTTGCGTTGGCGCGGAAGCGCTCAATGAATTCCTGCATGTGCTGGATCTTCATCTGCTGGGCGTCGTAGGCCTTGCGCTGCTGGCGCAGATTCTCCTTCATCGTGTGCTCGAACGTGTTGTAGTCGCCCTTGTAGTACGTGAGCTTCGCTGCGCCAGCAATACAATATCGGTCGTCACAGCGTTCAAAAAGTTTCGGTCATGGGACACTACGATCATCTGCTTGTCGTACTTCTCGAGATAGTGCTCCAGCCAGATCACGGCCTCCAGATCCAAGTGATTCGTCGGCTCATCCAGCAGCAGCAAGTCGGGCGCCATGAACAGAGCACCAGCCAGCGCCGTACGCATGCGCCAACCACCCGAGAGCCTTTGCAGGGCCATCAACCACATGGTCCGGGAACTGCAGTCCGCTCAGAATGGCGCGCGCTCTCGATTCGGCCGTGTCCGAGTCAATGTCCACCAGTCGGTCGTAGATTTGCTTGAGCCGTGCGCTGTTGTCCACCCCGTCGCTCGTCTCCTGCGCAGTCAGCTCCTTCTCCTCCTGCAGCAACAGTGTGCGTTCATAGTCCGCAGCCAGCACCACCTCCAGCACGCTCCTCTCTTCCTTACTCAACTTGGAGGCCGACTCCTGCTCCACCAGCTGGATGCGGATATGCCTCGGGAAGCCTTCCAGCTCGTAGTGGGAGATGTACCGCAGCAGCGTCGTCTTGCCGGCTCCGTTCTTGCCCACGAGTCCGTATCGCCTCCCGCTCACGATCTTGAGCGCCGTGTCCGACAGCAGCGTCTTGCCCT
>JAAVTG010000977.1:0-11110 GCA_011947345.1 Phytophthora quininea | reverse complement strand
GCTCTGGAGTGCAGTGAGCCGGGAGTGCTATGAAGTGGTGGACTTGTTGCTGAGCACGCGTTCATGCCCGCAGCACTGCGATAAGAGGTTCGACATGACGATCTGCTTTGAATTCCATGGGCCGATCAAGGCTGTTCGGCTGGTGTGTAGCAAGAAGCTCGTGTCTCCAGAGGCAACCGACACAGGCTTTTCCTCTGCAGCTGGCAATGGACAGCTCGAAATCACACAGTTTCTGCTTGGCAATGCAAGAGCAAACTTGTGAAGACTGTATGCGAGGGAGGATTGGCCGTCTAATGCATTGATAGAGGCGCTAGACGCTACGACGGATAATGAGAGCTGCTACAAGGTAAGCTGAGCTGCCAGTACTTCATAAAAAATGACACGCATTAAAAGAAGATACCATTGAAGTGTTATTCCAACTTTTGGCGTCGAAGATGAATCGGAGGAGCTTGGAAGATGTCACTTCCCTCCTCTTGCCCCCGGCACTCGCCTCTCCACACCCCCAAGCGCTCTGCCCCACCTACAGAAGACAAGGAGAACAGCAAGAAGCAGCGGCAGGAGGCCCCCTCTCAACAGTCATCAACTGCTCAATGCCTCCCAGTGAAGACCCAAGCTCTTCCTCACGCTGTAACTTCAATACAAACTCTGTCCATGTCTCCTGAGGAGGCTCTGCGGACTGCAGTGACCACAGATCAAACCCAGTGGCTACAGCAACTAATCTCCAGATTCAACTGCCTGCAGAAGGCTGTCGAGGTCGCTGCTGCCCATGGCAAGACAGAGGTCGTCAAGCTGTTGCTGCCATAGATCCGAGTCTCGGACGAGGACAACTATAGAGAATACTACGCAGCAGAGAGAGTGCTCTCCCAAGCAGCTCTGGCTGCTGTCGAGAAGAACCACTTGGACACTGTCAAACTGCTGATGCCAGAGATCCTTGGCGCTGACTGTGAAGACAGCGAGATCGAGTACTTTAAGCTCGATGAGATCACGACTCTGACGGCTGCAGCTGCTGAACATGGCCATATCGAACTATTTAAGTACTTGCTGCCGAAGACATACGTGGACAGAGGAGAAGACTCGGGTTCGATGAATACATGTACGTGGCGGCGGATGCGGACGAAACCAAGGAGCCTCTTTTCTTAGTGTTGAATGCGGCGGCGGCTGCAGGGAATCTCGAGACCGTAGAACTCCTGGCTACAAGTACAGGTTCAATTACGACGACGGAGAATCGATGCGTCCGATGAATGGCAAGACCTCGGCACTGCAACTTGCCAAGGAAAATGGACGCACCGAAGTAGTGAAATATCTGTTAGAGTGCGACAAATACGCCTGGAACTTGGATGAGGCCTTGGAGACGGTCATGGGTGCAGGATGAAAAGCTTTTGTGAAGATGATCGCCACGGCGTATTCTCATTTTGACGACAATAAAGAAAGCTTGTTGAGTCACTTAGCACGACTCAAACAGCTTAATGGCGTCGAGTACCTATGCAAAATCGGTCTTAACGATCCGAAGGACATTGGTGCTGCGTTTGTAAGTGCTGCCCAATCTGACCAGATCCAAGCCTTGGAAATGCTACTAAACACTGGGATAGTCCCGACAGCGTCGTTTGACGCAGCGTTAGTGAAAGTTGCGCGCTCTGGAGAGCTGGAAAAGGTAGCCTTCTGGTTTGGTAAAAGTCTTGCATCACAGCAAGGCATTTCGACGGCGTTTGAAAGTGCGGGAACTCTCGCTGGGCCCAATTTCTTATCGAGTAAACAGTCGATGTCTGCTCAGTCTGTCGTCGCTGCGTTCAAGAACGCGTCAAGTCACGATTCCAAGGAGCATACGATGATCGTAGAGGCCCTTGTTTAGGAACGGTAGTATCCCACCTGCGGTGATTGATGAGGCTTTCTTGGCTGCCTCCAAGCGACAGCAGGATAGCCTTGTGATACATATGCATACCGATCCACGGGTTTCTGAAAGCGCGATGACTCAAGCGTTTGTCAACTCTGCTAGGCGAGGGGATGTGAACATGGTCAAGTCGTTGTATAACGAGCAACGACTTTCACGCGAGGGTTTGGGAACGCGTTTTACCGAGCAGCTCGACTATAGGAAGATTGGCGTATTGAAAATCTCGCTGACCAAGGCTCGAGCCATCCCCGTTGACAAAATGCACAGTGGGTTGATCGCTGCCTGCAAGAGCCGACAGAATGCGACGGTCGAGTTCTTGTAGTAGGTCGAGGATTCCAAGACACATTGAACACCAACGGGAGCTGGAACTCCCAAAGCACCAACATGTACTATGATAGCTGCTTAGGTCTCTTGCGGGTAAATCCCAAACTGCGGACGAGAGTCTCCTCGAGGCCTCCCGTACCACAAACTCTTTCCCCATCATCACGTCTTACCTGCCCATCTGGGCAGTCCAGGAAGACGACAGGCGAAGCTTGAGCAACTGGGCGCGGCAATGAGCCGCAACCCACTACACTGCCCACCAAAGCTTCGCATGGCGATATCGTGGCCGTCTGCGAGTCGTTTTCAGCGCCGTTGTCTTCGTGGATTGGTCTGCTTGCTCAATAGCCGTTTAGCTCAGCATTCGTACTCCAGCGCATTCCCGGTGTTGATCCCGTCGCCCTCCGGGAGCTGCACGGCGATCTCGAACACCATCAGGGAATCACCATTCAAGTACACTGTCAACACGACCTTGATCTAGCTCACCAACCACTTGCACCGCACATACACTCTCTTGCCACGTTCACCTTCACCCGAGTTGCTATCCCCAGCACATCCTCATGCTGATAGCAGAGCTCGATCACTTGAGTAGGAGTAGGATACGCCTAGCTTTCTTGCAATGTTCGCTCGTGCTATTGCCAACTCGACATCAGCACGTATGAACCAACCTCCTCGGGCCAGCCACGTTTGACTCGCACACGCCTCCACGGCATGTACTCGGTGCATCCCTCCACGGCGTCATCTTACGACTACCAGCCACCTCGGGCCAGCAATCTTCGGATAGCATACGCCTCCAGGGCGCCGCCAGCCACCTCGAGCCAGCTTGCCCTCACCACGCGCGGCCCAACCTCCTCAGGCAGGCTACGCGGAACTTGGCGCTGCCACACGCGCACCAGCCACCTAGGCTGCACGTACTCGGCACACATCGCCAGGGCACGGCGTTGTCCTTGCGCCTCACGCTCGCCGTCCCTTCCTCACTTGCTTGTCCAGCCGCCGGGTCTCTCATTTGCCCGCGCTGGTCGGCTCGACGCTCTGGGGCCGAAGGCACCAGTGCTACTGCATGCCAACAAGTTAGTAAGGTAACTCACAGCAAAGAGAAACTATACTCGTTGCTTAGCACCCTCTCCCCAGGCACTAAAGTTAACTTTGTAGTAGGTCGAGGATTCCAAGACACATTGAACACCAACGTGGGAGCTGGAACTCCCAAAGCACCAACATGTACTATGATAGCTGCTTAGGTCTCTTGCGGGTAAATCCCAAACTGCGGACGAGAGTCTCCTCGAGGCCTCCCGTACCACAAACTCTTTCCCCATCATCACGTCTTACCTGCCCATCTGGGCAGTCCAGGAAGACGACAGGCGAAGCTTGAGCAACTGGGCGCGGCAATGAGCCGCAACCCACTACAGTTCTTGATGAACGCGATAACGTGGCCTGGGGCTGTAGTTGGTGTGGCAATTCGGGCGGCGAAGAGCCAAAAGATGAAGACGATTCTCAGCACAGCATACCAAGCGTAGCTTACGCCGGCTTAGTGTTTTGCATGTAGTGAAAGTTCGATGCCATGCATTCAACAACAAGTGCATGCACCCTACAGCAACCTCATAGTTCTCCTGATATTTGCGCTTGAACTCCTCCAGCGTCGTGCATTCGCTGTACTTGCGCCACGGTTTGGACAGCAGCTTGTTTTCTGCGCGCACTGGTTCGATCATTGCGAGTCTCGACGACCTCTTGAAGATCGTGCTTGCAAGTACAGCCAGCACATTGAAAGCGGCTACGAAGAAGCAGGCCTATCGACACTGAGTGCCAACTCCAAACACACGAAAAACTTTGCTGGCTTGGTGAAAAAAATGGTTAGAGGTCTGGAGCAGTGCGTATCCGTGAGCTGCACGAGAAGGACCAACAAAACATACTGCCGATGAACCTGCCCAGACTTGAGCAGGAAAGATGGATAGTTGAGAACTTCATCCATATACGTCTTGCCGTCAGGACTGTGGAATTTAGCAGCGCTGGATCCAATCCCGAAGAATACGCTGTACGACTTTGCCGTCCGGCGCAACGGCGAGTGCTTGACTCAGTTCATCTCTCGTCCAGTTCAGGCATTTCCCGATGAGCTTGACGACTCCTGTGCGACCGTGCTGAGTTGCACTCGATAACGCGCTAAACGCATCCGATCGGGAAACACAAGGCAATCGAACCAGTGCTGCTACAACCTTGACGTTTCCTCTGGTCGCAGCTTGCTGGAACACCTCGCCAACTAACGACGGTGGAATGTGCTGCTCGCTGTAGACACACGCCACGACAGAGCCGTGTCTGGCGTTCGCTGCTCGAACGAAAGCTTGTCGAACGGCTTCCGACGAGACGCGGCTCTTACTGATCAAGTACTTCGCCACCGGAATATGAATCCTGTTGCCCACAAACCGGAAGGCGGTGCTCACGACCGCGTCAGAGATGACTTGAGAGTGACACAACATCTCGACGGCATCTACATTGCCACGTTTGACGGCAAGTTCGAAGGCTTTAATAGCTGCTGTCTGGACGTCTTGGTTGTCATGCAAGCCAGCGACACTGCAGGGGTTTCAAATAAAACATCACGGCTTTCAAGCTCCTCATGGCCGCAATCTTGAACAAATTGCACATGTCTGAGGAAGCTGTCTGCTGCTTGCCGTACAAGCACTTGACGATATTCATCCGCTCGCCGTTGACAGCGTGCACGAATACCTCGGTGATGATATCGGTGGGGATATATCCTTCGTCACTCAGAGCCTTGACGATATTGCCCAGTCTGTTTTTACCGGCGAGCAGGAAGGTCGCTTTAATCTCCTCCGACGGAACGCATCCGTTGTTGCACAGCACTTTCACTACGTCAGCATTGTTCTGCATCACTGCGGTCTCGAAGCACTTCTTGACAACCTCAGTAGGAAGGCAGTCTTGTCGGCATAAAAATTCCACGACTTCCATGCGTGCAGCGTTGCCTTCTTTGGCGATATTCCTGATGGAGCCGTAGCTACTTGCATCTCGCAGAGCTTTGGCGGCGGCCCAATTCGGCACAGGATCATCTTTCAAGCATATGAGTCTGATCGCCTCTACAGATCTACGGCTGGCCGCCATTGCCAGCGCTGTGAGAACTGCGTCCGCTGGAACTTGATCGCTCGCGAATTGAAAGCCCACACCTTTAACAGAAGAGAAAAGAATGGCGTCCTGGAAAGCTTTGACAACAGACTCGACTGGAATGCGCTTTGTTTCCAGAAATTGGAGAATGTCTCCACTCGATGCACTAGCGAACGTCTTTTCCAGTATCACTTGCGGAAATTCATTCTTGTACAGGAATTTGACAGCCTCGATTGATCCGGCGCGTGCTGAACGAACGAAACCCTTGTAAATCACCTCCAGGGAAACTTGACCTGTATTGCAGAGGAATTTGATGGCATCGGCATGGCCACACTCAGCTGCAATTGCAAACGCGTGCTCAACCAATTCGTCCGAGTTGTGGCCGTGGTTATAAAGGAACTTCACTGAGTTTGATCTTCCATAACGCGCTTCATGACTGAGAAACTCGCCCCGTTCTTCATCGTCTCCAGTGTCCATGTAATAGCCATCGTCTCTGTAGTCGTGTTCGGCTTCAATAAACTCATCAAATGCGTCGTAGATCAACTCAGCGATGAGGTTTTTTCCTTCTTTGACTGCTTTGTCCAGAGCTGCCCCGATATCCCAATGGAAATGTTCTGGATCCAGCAGCAGAAACTCCACCACTTCCACAAAGCCACCGGAGATAGCTCGAGGTAGAGCACTACTCATCAGAAACGCTGCCCGAAAGTCGGGAAACGCTCCGTCGATGTTGGTCAGCTCCCTGGTCTCGTCAGAGATCCACCTCACAAGGTCAAGATGTCCATTACCTGCTGCTTCTGTCAGAACCTTCCATGCAACGAAGTTCCGTTCGTCTTGACCCGAGGTCTTCTCTAACAGGAACTCGACGACTTGCTCGTCCGCTACAGCTGCGGCCGCCATGGCTGCAGCAGTCACATCGCACTGAAACGTCTCTCTTAGGTGGGGAATTCTATCTAGAGCTCGAGCTTTTGCAGCTTGCATCACTGCCTCAGTAGGCGGCATCAGCAGTTCATGGAGTTGATGGTGGACGTGTGGTAGTGCGTAGATTGCACTAGAAAGCGTTTGGAATAGAAGTTTGTCGCGCGTGGGTTTGGGAATGCCATCAGTGTAGCGATTGTCGGTCTTGGTAACTTCATCTTCTTCTCGAATGACGGTCCTGGCACTGTCAGAAGTTGCCATTGCGTTCCCATTGTAGAGGTAGTCGATGTTGTCGTCTTGGACTGTGGCTCGAACACGTTTGGTTCTGGGTTCTTTGGTCTGAGTGTTGTGGTCCTCTCGAGGACGTTTGCTGGGATTTGTCTTCTGCTCTTCCTCCATCGGCGGTAGCTCTTAGCTTGCTCTCGATCTGGCGGATTGCAGAATGATAGACGTAGTGAATCACCACCGGCAATGAGCCACAACTGCGGTTCCGTATCTTACGACTGCAGCAAGAACGAAAATTTGAACTACAGGACACGCCATATTGCTAGGAGGCAGCCACTTTACCAATGGCAATCTAGTCTTGATCACGCTACACTTGTGCGTTTGTGAGACGCCTATTTTGCTGTTCACGACGTTTTTGATGCAGTCAAACAGACCTCGTTTCCTGGCTAATCACTTCTTCTATAACCTCAAATGACGAATCGATCACCACACTTCTGAATTCGCCATCGATAGCTGCCGAGAACTCGCCAGTTTGGCCCGTTGAGCTCGAGATGGTGCTGGTCCGCACGGCCGAGAGCGAAGACGAGTGGAGGCGCAAGGAACATCGCGAGAGAATGGTCGAGTTTCGGCTAAAGAAGAAGAGCGAGGTTGGGAGGATGCGGAAGGAGTGTCACCAGCTGGAACAGCAATTGAAAGTGCTCCTGGCTAAGATGCAGGACGACTCAGCCACTTCGTCAATAACGACAGCCTTCCGGGACGTCGTCGTGGAGATCGAGGCGCTTCAATGCCAAAACTTGACTCTGACTGAGACCATCGAGGCGTATGAGAAATACCAGAGGGTGGTGAGTAAGACTCTTTCCATCTCAGGAGGGGGATATGAAGAGGCGAGTGTACCAAGCAAAGACGACAAAGGACGGTGGGTGCTCGCTGCCGATTACGAGCCGTGGTTCTACTTCCATCCATTCTCGAGGACAGAACTTGCCACCATTCAATGGAGACAACAACAGCGATTCGTTTCTTGGGTGGGCTGTACGGAGTTGCTGCAATCCTTTCGGGAACGTCGTACACGGCCACTTCACAAAGAGACTGCAGTGTTCAATTGCAACTGCGTTTATGGCTTTACGGATCAAAAATGGGAACGCGTTTCCCGTCTTCGCTGCGACTAGTGGATGGAGCTGCAACTACAGCAAAGAGGCAACTGCTCAGTTTCTCCAGGCGATCGACTCGAACACGCGAGTGCTTCTGCACAGCGTTTGTGACTCGACCAATTTCCACTACATGAGTCTGGCACGCTGCAGTTGCCGGATCGACTCGGACGGCCGACGCAAGATCACTTTGGCCATGACTCTCATCGACTCGGAGGCCAGCCAGCCCAGTCGAGACTCGCTTGGTGCCGACGAATGGGTCTCGGAAGGCGGAGCGTGTCTTACTCTCATAGAAGTTGATAAAACCACAACCGATGTCACGATCACCAACCGGATGACCTGCAACAGTGAGCTCGACGAACAGTACGTAAAGATACTATGGACGCAGTTTGCTGTCGCATGGGAGCACAAGATGTTACCGGCAAATACACTGCTCGGTTGAAGGCAAAGCAAAAGCCGTTGCATTTCCGTTGCCTTCATCCTTTCCTTGAGCTGAAAAAGTGTGCCAAGCGCGTGCCTTACCGCCATTCTTGAATCTGATTGGTCCACCTTGAACATTCTTTCGAAGTTCAGTCTGCAATTTGCGATGGAGGAGCCACCGACGCCGTTCGAGTCGCCTGCGCCCGCCGGCGGCAAGCGCTGCCGCTCCATCACCGACATCCTGCTGTTCTCGCAGGCCAACAAGCGCTTCCGCAGCTGCTCGCTGGGCTGCAGCTCGTCCGACACGAGTCCCGACGACGAAGAGCGCTTTACAGATGGTGTCCCTATTTCAAGTCGCCAAAAGTGGCTCGAATTGTGTCTGCCAGGGCAAATTCAGGCACTGCCCCATGTTATGGAGCAGATGCACACACTACTGATGCCGATGCAAGAAGCGGTCACAATAGCAGCTAAAACAGGGCAATTGGACACGCTGCAGACGCTGCTGACCAAATTTAATGGCAACGTCGCCAAGGTCGCCGTCTCGCCGCTGGCGCCGGCCAAATCCGGTCCCTGGAGCTCATTCTGGCTAAAACGAGGTTCGACACGTCGGACGCCGCAGTGGCAGCCGGCGCCAACGGCCATTTAGACGCAGTTAAGCTGCTCTTCTTCTGGATCAATTCCTTAATTGACCGGAATTATGTCGCGTGGAAAATCATGGCCGCTGCCACGGCTAATGGCCATCTGGAGGTGCTGAAATACGCAGCTACAAATGCAGAGAAGACGATCCATCTGAGAAGGTTCTACTACACGTGGACGCCCGCGGCGGAGCTGAAGGATCGCTGGCCAAGGCCATCTCTAAAGGGTTTTTGGGTGATCCAGTTCCTTCTGGAGAAGTTTCAGTTGAATCTGAGAGAGATGTTTGACCAGGCGGTGGCTGAGGGACAGCATGCCATTATGATGCTAATCTACGAGAAGTACCCAGAGTCTCAGAGCGAGACGGAGTCGTCGAATCTGCTAGTAGATTTGGCTCGTGATGGACGCACGGAAGCCGTCAAGTGTTTGTACGACAGCGGACACGGATCGTCCGAGGAGATTGGCGACGCTGTGCGTTGTGCAGCGCAGCACGGACACATCGATACGATGGAGTTCCTGCTCAACAGCAAGAAGCTGTCACAGAAAGTGTATGCCCAGGCGTTTGACGAGGCAGCGCACTTTGGGTCGATCGACGCGGTGAGATTCCTGTACAGTAAGAAGGACATTTCCCGCGGTCGGTAAGGAAAGCGTTTGAGAACGCTGGCAGCATCGACGTCATGAAGTTCCTTCCAGACAGAGCTGATCTCTGCAGAGTCCATCACTGCTGCTTTCCAGAATGCAGCTCTGTATGGCTCGACCAGCTACATCGCACGGCTATCGACCGAGGAACGTATTAACATTCTGAGGTTCCTAGCTAGCAACAAATGTATCTCTTCAGAAGTGATCGCCAAAGCTTTCATAAACGCAGCTGGCAACGATCACGTCGATGTGGTGGCTGGTCTTCGCGACGTACGCTGCATTACCCGAGAGCTCATCAACCAAGCTTTCCCTAATGCAGCAGCCAGCGGCTGTGCCAATGTAGTGAAGCTAATGTGCGGAGATAAGCGTCTGTCGTCTCAAGCCATAGCTGATGCGCTAGTAAAAGCCGTCAGTCATGGCCAGGCGATGGTGGCGCATATCTTGACGGGTAAGATGCATCACATCTCGTCCGAGGTGCTCAACGAAGCGTTCAAGAAGGCAGTCAAGAATGGCTGCGCCCAGTCTGTCCAGTGCTTGCGTAGTGACCACCGAATCTCTCCTGAAACAATCACCGAGGCGTTTGTAAATGCCGTGGAGAATGGAGACCACGAACTGGTCAAGGCCTTGTACAACGAAGAACGGATCTCGAAGGAAGTGACGTGCGAAGACTTTGAGACGGCGGTTCGCAGCGGATACATCGACGTTATAAAGCACTTGTTCTACACTCGGTGTCCATCATGCGCCGCTAAGAGGAAGGCCTTCTTGAACAATTTCACACAAGCGCAGAATGGAAGGACATGGTTGATGGAGGGCAATAACGTTTGGCCGCGCTCGATGCTACCCGAGTGCGTGATCCAGTAAGATATCTCCAACGGCAACAATTGCTGTACTGCTTCTTATTTTATTATGGTGTTAATGATACTGCGTACATGGATGTTTGACTTTGTTGTCTTACTATTCTGCATAGCTCAAGAGCGCTTACTCTGTCAACAAAACGTACTGCGTGGCAGACCATCACTGATGTCGTGCCACATTTCCCACCATCCCGACGAGAGCTAAGCTCCTTGACCTAAAGCAGTCCACCAGTCACTTTTCGATTTCCTGCTCAAGATCAAGTCCATGGCGTTCTCAATGACTTTCCCTTGGTTCTGGTCGTAGCAACTCTAGCCGGTGTCCAAGGTCTACAAAGCGGCTTCTACATTGATGTCCCAGAAGGAGCCCTGCCCTACGACACGGTCGAGCCATTTCCGCAACTCGAGCCCACGACAATTTCGCAAAGAGCTGCCGTCCGATTCAAGCCGCAGCTGCACATCTCGAATGGTTGTCACCCGTACGCCGCCGTGAATGCTGCTGGAGAAATTACCGCTGGAATTACGACGACTGGCGACCACGACTGTGGAGGAGCTGACATCGGCTCACAGGTTTACGTGCGCTCGTCGTGGTACAACGATGTGTGGGCCATCATGTACGCCTGGTACTTTCCGGCGGATTTGGTCCACGACTGGAAAAACGTCGTCGTCTGGATCGACAACCCCGCACTGGCAACCCCCAAAGTCCTCGGAGTTTCGACTCAGGTCGAGGAAGGATACACGAGATACAATACATTCAACGCGGACAAGTTCGACGGTGAGAGCCCAAAGATCAAATACGACTACCCCGACTTGGACTGGACCTCGAAACGCGGCGATTTCCAGAACCTCATCATGTGGGACCAGCTCACCGAGGCAGCACGGACAGCGCTGAACAACACCAACTTCAAGGGCAATGGAGACGCCACCGTGCCATTTATCGACGCCAACTTTATGGCAAGTCTCGAGTTTTC
>JAAVTG010000976.1:2500-29993 GCA_011947345.1 Phytophthora quininea | reverse complement strand
CTTTGAATTCCATGGGCCGATCAAGGCTGTTCGGCTGGTGTGTAGCAAGAAGCTCGTGTCTCCAGAGGCAACCGACACAGGCTTTTCCTCTGCAGCTGGCAATGGACAGCTCGAAATCACACAGTTTCTGCTTGGCAATGCAAGAGCAAACTTGTGAAGACTGTATGCGAGGAGGATTGGCCGTCTAATGCATTGATAGAGGCGCTAGACGCTACGACGGATAATGAGAGCTGCTACAAGGTAAGCTGAGCTGCCAGTACTTCATAAAAAAATGACACGCATTAAAAGAAGATACCATTGAAGTGTTATTCCAACTTTGGCGTCGAAGATGAATCGGAGGAGCTTGGAAGATGTCACTTCCCTCCTCTTGCCCCCGGCACTCGCCTCTCCACACCCCCTGAAGCGCTCTGCCCCACCTACAGAAGACAAGGAGAACAGCAAGAAGCAGCGGCAGGAGGCCCCCTCTCAACAGTCATCAACTGCTCAATGCCTCCCAGTGAAGACCCAAGCTCTTCCTCACGCTGTAACTTCAATACAAACTCTGTCCATGTCTCCTGAGGAGGCTCTGCGGACTGCAGTGACCACAGATCAAACCCAGTGGCTACAGCAACTAATCTCCAGATTCAACTGCCTGCAGAAGGCTGTCGAGGTCGCTGCTGCCCATGGCAAGACAGAGGTCGTCAAGCTGTTGCTGCCATAGATCCGAGTCTCGGACGAGGACAACTATAGAGAATACTACGCAGCAGAGAGAGTGCTCTCCCAAGCAGCTCTGGCTGCTGTCGAGAAGAACCACTTGGACACTGTCAAACTGCTGATGCCAGAGATCCTTGGCGCTGACTGTGAAGACAGCGAGATCGAGTACTTTAAGCTCGATGAGATCACGACTCTGACGGCTGCAGCTGCTGAACATGGCCATATCGAACTATTTAAGTACTTGCTGCCGAAGACATACGTGGACAGAGGAGAAGACTCGGGGTTCGATGAATACATGTACGTGGCGGCGGATGCGGACGAAACCAAGGAGCCTCTTTTCTTAGTGTTGAATGCGGCGGCGGCTGCAGGAATCTCGAGACCGTAGAACTCCTGGCTACAAGTACAGGTTCAATTACGACGACGGAGAATCGATGCGTCCGATGAATGGCAAGACCTCGGCACTGCAACTTGCCAAGGAAAATGGACGCACCGAAGTAGTGAAATATCTGTTAGAGTGCGACAAATACGCCTGGAACTTGGATGAGGCCTTGGAGACGGTCATGGGTGCAGGATGAAAAGCTTTTGTGAAGATGATCGCCACGGCGTATTCTCATTTTGACGACAATAAAGAAAGCTTGTTGAGTCACTTAGCACGACTCAAACAGCTTAATGGCGTCGAGTACCTATGCAAAATCGGTCTTAACGATCCGAAGGACATTGGTGCTGCGTTTGTAAGTGCTGCCCAATCTGACCAGATCCAAGCCTTGGAAATGCTACTAAACACTGGGATAGTCCCGACAGCGTCGTTTGACGCAGCGTTAGTGAAAGTTGCGCGCTCTGGAGAGCTGGAAAAGGTAGCCTTCTGGTTTGGTAAAAGTCTTGCATCACAGCAAGGCATTTCGACGGCGTTTGAAAGTGCGGGAACTCTCGCTGGGCCCAATTTCTTATCGAGTAAACAGTCGATGTCTGCTCAGTCTGTCGTCGCTGCGTTCAAGAACGCGTCAAGTCACGATTCCAAGGAGCATACGATGATCGTAGAGGCCCTTGTTTAGGAACGGTAGTATCCCACCTGCGGTGATTGATGAGGCTTTCTTGGCTGCCTCCAAGCGACAGCAGGATAGCCTTGTGATACATATGCATACCGATCCACGGGTTTCTGAAAGCGCGATGACTCAAGCGTTTGTCAACTCTGCTAGGCGAGGGGATGTGAACATGGTCAAGTCGTTGTATAACGAGCAACGACTTTCACGCGAGGGTTTTGGGAACGCGTTTTACCGAGCAGCTCGACTATAGGAAGATTGGCGTATTGAAAATCTCGCTGACCAAGGCTCGAGCCATCCCCGTTGACAAAATGCACAGTGGGTTGATCGCTGCCTGCAAGAGCCGACAGAATGCGACGGTCGAGTTCTTGTAGTAGGTCGAGGATTCCAAGACACATTGAACACCAACGTGGAGCTGGAACTCCCAAAGCACCAACATGTACTATGATAGCTGCTTAGGTCTCTTGCGGGTAAATCCCAAACTGCGGACGAGAGTCTCCTCGAGGCCTCCCGTACCACAAACTCTTTCCCCATCATCACGTCTTACCTGCCCATCTGGGCAGTCCAGGAAGACGACAGGCGAAGCTTGAGCAACTGGGCGCGGCAATGAGCCGCAACCCACTACACTGCCCACCAAAGCTTCGCATGGCGATATCGTGGCCGTCTGCGAGTCGTTTTCAGCGCCGTTGTCTTCGTGGATTGGTCTGCTTGCTCCAATAGCCGTTTAGCTCAGCATTCGTACTCCAGCGCATTCCCGGTGTTGATCCCGTCGCCCTCCGGGAGCTGCACGGCGATCTCGAACACCATCAGGGAATCACCATTCAAGTACACTGTCAACACGACCTTGATCTAGCTCACCAACCACTTGCACCGCACATACACTCTCTTGCCACGTTCACCTTCACCCGAGTTGCTATCCCCAGCACATCCTCATGCTGATAGCAGAGCTCGATCACTTGAGTAGGAGTAGGATACGCCTAGCTTTCTTGCAATGTTCGCTCGTGCTATTGCCAACTCGACATCAGCACGTATGAACCAACCTCCTCGGGCCAGCCACGTTTGACTCGCACACGCCTCCACGGCATGTACTCGGTGCATCCCTCCACGGCGTCATCTTACGACTACCAGCCACCTCGGGCCAGCAATCTTCGGATAGCATACGCCTCCAGGGCGCCGCCAGCCACCTCGAGCCAGCTTGCCCTCACCACGCGCGGCCCAACCTCCTCAGGCAGGCTACGCGGAACTTGGCGCTGCCACACGCGCACCAGCCACCTAGGCTGCACGTACTCGGCACACATCGCCAGGGCACGGCGTTGTCCTTGCGCCTCACGCTCGCCGTCCCTTCCTCACTTGCTTGTCCAGCCGCCGGGTCTCTCATTTGCCCGCGCTGGTCGGCTCGACGCTCTGGGGCCGAAGGCACCAGTGCTACTGCATGCCAACAAGTTAGTAAGGTAACTCACAGCAAAGAGAAACTATACTCGTTGCTTAGCACCCTCTCCCCAGGCACTAAAGTTAACTTTGTAGTAGGTCGAGGATTCCAAGACACATTGAACACCAACGTGGGAGCTGGAACTCCCAAAGCACCAACATGTACTATGATAGCTGCTTAGGTCTCTTGCGGGTAAATCCCAAACTGCGGACGAGAGTCTCCTCGAGGCCTCCCGTACCACAAACTCTTTCCCCATCATCACGTCTTACCTGCCCATCTGGGCAGTCCAGGAAGACGACAGGCGAAGCTTGAGCAACTGGGCGCGGCAATGAGCCGCAACCCACTACAGTTCTTGATGAACGCGATAACGTGGCCTGGGGCTGTAGTTGGTGTGGCAATTCGGGCGGCGAAGAGCCAAAAGATGAAGACGATTCTCAGCACAGCATACCAAGCGTAGCTTACGCCGGCTTAGTGTTTTGCATGTAGTGAAAGTTCGATGCCATGCATTCAACAACAAGTGCATGCACCCTAGTCAGACAGCAACCTCATAGTTCTCCTGATATTTGCGCTTGAACTCCTCCAGCGTCGTGCATTCGCTGTACTTGCGCCACGGTTTGGACAGCAGCTTGTTTTCTGCGCGCACTGGTTCGATCATTGCGAGTCTCGACGACCTCTTGAAGATCGTGCTTTGCAAGTACAGCCAGCACATTGAAAGCGGCTACGAAGAAGCAGGCCTATCGACACTGAGTGCCAACTCCAAACACACGAAAAACTTTGCTGGCTTGGTGAAAAAATGGTTAGAGGTCTGGAGCAGTGCGTATCCGTGAGCTGCACGAGAAGGACCAACAAAACATACTGCCGATGAACCTGCCCAGACTTGAGCAGGAAAGATGGATAGTTGAGAACTTCATCCATATACGTCTTGCCGTCAGGACTGTGGAATTTAGCAGCGCTGGATCCAATCCCGAAGAATACGCTGTACGACTTTGCCGTCCGGCGCAACGGCGAGTGCTTGACTCAGTTCATCTCTCGTCCAGTTCAGGCATTTCCCGATGAGCTTGACGACTCCTGTGCGACCGTGCTGAGTTGCACTCGATAACGCGCTAAACGCATCCGATCGGGAAACACAAGGCAATCGAACCAGTGCTGCTACAACCTTGACGTTTCCTCTGGTCGCAGCTTGCTGGAACACCTCGCCAACTAACGACGGTGGAATGTGCTGCTCGCTGTAGACACACGCCACGACAGAGCCGTGTCTGGCGTTCGCTGCTCGAACGAAAGCTTGTCGAACGGCTTCCGACGAGACGCGGCTCTTACTGATCAAGTACTTCGCCACCGGAATATGAATCCTGTTGCCCACAAACCGGAAGGCGGTGCTCACGACCGCGTCAGAGATGACTTGAGAGTGACACAACATCTCGACGGCATCTACATTGCCACGTTTGACGGCAAGTTCGAAGGCTTTAATAGCTGCTGTCTGGACGTCTTGGTTGTCATGCAAGCCAGCGACACTGCAGGGGTTTCAAATAAAACATCACGGCTTTCAAGCTCCTCATGGCCGCAATCTTGAACAAATTGCACATGTCTGAGGAAGCTGTCTGCTGCTTGCCGTACAAGCACTTGACGATATTCATCCGCTCGCCGTTGACAGCGTGCACGAATACCTCGGTGATGATATCGGTGGGGATATATCCTTCGTCACTCAGAGCCTTGACGATATTGCCCAGTCTGTTTTTACCGGCGAGCAGGAAGGTCGCTTTAACCTCCTCCGACGGAACGCATCCGTTGTTGCACAGCACTTTCACTACGTCAGCATTGTTCTGCATCACTGCGGTCTCGAAGCACTTCTTGACAACCTCAGTAGGAAGGCAGTCTTGTCGGCATAAAATTCCACGACTTCCATGCGTGCAGCGTTGCCTTCTTTGGCGATATTCCTGATGGAGCCGTAGCTACTTGCATCTCGCAGAGCTTTGGCGGCGGCCCAATTCGGCACAGGATCATCTTTCAAGCATATGAGTCTGATCGCCTCTACAGATCTACGGCTGGCCGCCATTGCCAGCGCTGTGAGAACTGCGTCCGCTGGAACTTGATCGCTCGCGAATTGAAAGCCCACACCTTTAACAGAAGAGAAAAGAATGGCGTCCTGGAAAGCTTTGACAACAGACTCGACTGGAATGCGCTTTGTTTCCCAAGAAATTGGAGAATGTCTCCACTCGATGCACTAGCGAACGTCTTTTCCAGTATCACTTGCGGAAATTCATTCTTGTACAGGAATTTGACAGCCTCGATTGATCCGGCGCGTGCTGAACGAACGAAACCCTTGTAAATCACCTCCAGGGAAACTTGACCTGTATTGCAGAGGAATTTGATGGCATCGGCATGGCCACACTCAGCTGCAATTGCAAACGCGTGCTCAACCAATTCGTCCGAGTTGTGGCCGTGGTTATAAAGGAACTTCACTGAGTTTGATCTTCCATAACGCGCTTCATGACTGAGAAACTCGCCCCGTTCTTCATCGTCTCCAGTGTCCATGTAATAGCCATCGTCTCTGTAGTCGTGTTCGGCTTCAATAAACTCATCAAATGCGTCGTAGATCAACTCAGCGATGAGGTTTTTCCTTCTTTGACTGCTTTGTCCAGAGCTGCCCCGATATCCCAATGGAAATGTTCTGGATCCAGCAGCAGAAACTCCACCACTTCCACAAAGCCACCGGAGATAGCTCGAGGTAGAGCACTACTCATCAGAAACGCTGCCCGAAAGTCGGGAAACGCTCCGTCGATGTTGGTCAGCTCCCTGGTCTCGTCAGAGATCCACCTCACAAGGTCAAGATGTCCATTACCTGCTGCTTCTGTCAGAACCTTCCATGCAACGAAGTTCCGTTCGTCTTGACCCGAGGTCTTCTCTAACAGGAACTCGACGACTTGCTCGTCCGCTACAGCTGCGGCCGCCATGGCTGCAGCAGTCACATCGCACTGAAACGTCTCTCTTAGGTGGGAATTCTATCTAGAGCTCGAGCTTTTGCAGCTTGCATCACTGCCTCAGTAGGCGGCATCAGCAGTTCATGGAGTTGATGGTGGACGTGTGGTAGTGCGTAGATTGCACTAGAAAGCGTTTGGAATAGAAGTTTGTCGCGCGTGGGTTTGGGAATGCCATCAGTGTAGCGATTGTCGGTCTTGGTAACTTCATCTTCTTCTCGAATGACGGTCCTGGCACTGTCAGAAGTTGCCATTGCGTTCCCATTGTAGAGGTAGTCGATGTTGTCGTCTTGGACTGTGGCTCGAACACGTTTGGTTCTGGGTTCTTTGGTCTGAGTGTTGTGGTCCTCTCGAGGACGTTTGCTGGGATTTGTCTTCTGCTCTTCCTCCATCGGCGGTAGCTCTTAGCTTGCTCTCGATCTGGCGGATTGCAGAATGATAGACGTAGTGAATCACCACCGGCAATGAGCCACAACTGCGGTTCCGTATCTTACGACTGCAGCAAGAACGAAAATTTGAACTACAGGACACGCCATATTGCTAGGAGGCAGCCACTTTACCAATGGCAATCTAGTCTTGATCACGCTACACTTGTGCGTTTGTGAGACGCCTATTTTGCTGTTCACGACGTTTTTGATGCAGTCAAACAGACCTCGTTTCCTGGCTAATCACTTCTTCTATAACCTCAAATGACGAATCGATCACCACACTTCTGAATTCGCCATCGATAGCTGCCGAGAACTCGCCAGTTTGGCCCGTTGAGCTCGAGATGGTGCTGGTCCGCACGGCCGAGAGCGAAGACGAGTGGAGGCGCAAGGAACATCGCGAGAGAATGGTCGAGTTTCGGCTAAAGAAGAAGAGCGAGGTTGGGAGGATGCGGAAGGAGTGTCACCAGCTGGAACAGCAATTGAAAGTGCTCCTGGCTAAGATGCAGGACGACTCAGCCACTTCGTCAATAACGACAGCCTTCCGGGACGTCGTCGTGAGATCGAGGCGCTTCAATGCCAAAACTTGACTCTGACTGAGACCATCGAGGCGTATGAGAAATACCAGAGGGTGGTGAGTAAGACTCTTTCCATCTCAGGAGGGGATATGAAGAGGCGAGTGTACCAAGCAAAGACGACAAAGGACGGTGGGTGCTCGCTGCCGATTACGAGCCGTGGTTCTACTTCCATCCATTCTCGAGGACAGAACTTGCCACCATTCAATGGAGACAACTCCAACAGCGATTCGTTTCTTGGGTGGGCTGTACGGAGTTGCTGCAATCCTTTCGGGAACGTCGTACACGGCCACTTCACAAAGAGACTGCAGTGTTCAATTGCAACTGCGTTTATGGCTTTACGGATCAAAAATGGGAACGCGTTTCCCGTCTTCGCTGCGACTAGTGGATGGAGCTGCAACTACAGCAAAGAGGCAACTGCTCAGTTTCTCCAGGCGATCGACTCGAACACGCGAGTGCTTCTGCACAGCGTTTGTGACTCGACCAATTTCCACTACATGAGTCTGGCACGCTGCAGTTGCCGGATCGACTCGGACGGCCGACGCAAGATCACTTTGGCCATGACTCTCATCGACTCGGAGGCCAGCCAGCCCAGTCGAGACTCGCTTGGTGCCGACGAATGGGTCTCGGAAGGCGGAGCGTGTCTTACTCTCATAGAAGTTGATAAAACCACAACCGATGTCACGATCACCAACCGGATGACCTGCAACAGTGAGCTCGACGAACAGTACGTAAAGATACTATGGACGCAGTTTGCTGTCGCATGGGAGCACAAGATGTTACCGGCAAATACACTGCTCGGTTGAAGGCAAAGCAAAAGCCGTTGCATTTCCGTTGCCTTCATCCTTTCCTTGAGCTGAAAAAGTGTGCCAAGCGCGTGCCTTACCGCCATTCTTGAATCTGATTGGTCCACCTTGAACATTCTTTCGAAGTTCAGTCTGCAATTTGCGATGGAGGAGCCACCGACGCCGTTCGAGTCGCCTGCGCCCGCCGGCGGCAAGCGCTGCCGCTCCATCACCGACATCCTGCTGTTCTCGCAGGCCAACAAGCGCTTCCGCAGCTGCTCGCTGGGCTGCAGCTCGTCCGACACGAGTCCCGACGACGAAGAGCGCTTTACAGATGGTGTCCCTATTTCAAGTCGCCAAAAGTGGCTCGAATTGTGTCTGCCAGGGCAAATTCAGGCACTGCCCCATGTTATGGAGCAGATGCACACACTACTGATGCCGATGCAAGAAGCGGTCACAATAGCAGCTAAAACAGGGCAATTGGACACGCTGCAGACGCTGCTGACCAAATTTAATGGCAACGTCGCCAAGGTCGCCGTCTCGGCCGCTGGCGCCGGCCAAATCCGGTCCCTGGAGCTCATTCTGGCTAAAACGAGGTTCGACACGTCGGACGCCGCAGTGGCAGCCGGCGCCAACGGCCATTTAGACGCAGTTAAGCTGCTCTTCTTCTGGATCAATTCCTTAATTGACCGGAATTATGTCGCGTGGAAAATCATGGCCGCTGCCACGGCTAATGGCCATCTGGAGGTGCTGAAATACGCAGCTACAAATGCAGAGAAGACGATCCATCTGAGAAGGTTCTACTACACGTGGACGCCCGCGGCGGAGCTGAAGGATTCGCTGGCCAAGGCCATCTCTAAAGGGTTTTTGGGCGTGATCCAGTTCCTTCTGGAGAAGTTTCAGTTGAATCTGAGAGAGATGTTTGACCAGGCGGTGGCTGAGGGACAGCATGCCATTATGATGCTAATCTACGAGAAGTACCCAGAGTCTCAGAGCGAGACGGAGTCGTCGAATCTGCTAGTAGATTTGGCTCGTGATGGACGCACGGAAGCCGTCAAGTGTTTGTACGACAGCGGACACGGATCGTCCGAGGAGATTGGCGACGCTGTGCGTTGTGCAGCGCAGCACGGACACATCGATACGATGGAGTTCCTGCTCAACAGCAAGAAGCTGTCACAGAAAGTGTATGCCCAGGCGTTTGACGAGGCAGCGCACTTTGGGTCGATCGACGCGGTGAGATTCCTGTACAGTAAGAAGGACATTTCCCGCGGTCGGTAAGGAAAGCGTTTGAGAACGCTGGCAGCATCGACGTCATGAAGTTCCTCTTCCAGACAGAGCTGATCTCTGCAGAGTCCATCACTGCTGCTTTCCAGAATGCAGCTCTGTATGGCTCGACCAGCTACATCGCACGGCTATCGACCGAGGAACGTATTAACATTCTGAGGTTCCTAGCTAGCAACAAATGTATCTCTTCAGAAGTGATCGCCAAAGCTTTCATAAACGCAGCTGGCAACGATCACGTCGATGTGGTGGCTGGTCTTCGCGACGTACGCTGCATTACCCGAGAGCTCATCAACCAAGCTTTCCCTAATGCAGCAGCCAGCGGCTGTGCCAATGTAGTGAAGCTAATGTGCGGAGATAAGCGTCTGTCGTCTCAAGCCATAGCTGATGCGCTAGTAAAAGCCGTCAGTCATGGCCAGGCGATGGTGGCGCATATCTTGACGGGTAAGATGCATCACATCTCGTCCGAGGTGCTCAACGAAGCGTTCAAGAAGGCAGTCAAGAATGGCTGCGCCCAGTCTGTCCAGTGCTTGCGTAGTGACCACCGAATCTCTCCTGAAACAATCACCGAGGCGTTTGTAAATGCCGTGGAGAATGGAGACCACGAACTGGTCAAGGCCTTGTACAACGAAGAACGGATCTCGAAGGAAGTGACGTGCGAAGACTTTGAGACGGCGGTTCGCAGCGGATACATCGACGTTATAAAGCACTTGTTCTACACTCGGTGTCCATCATGCGCCGCTAAGAGGAAGGCCTTCTTGAACAATTTCACACAAGCGCAGAATGGAAGGACATGGTTGATGGAGGGCAATAACGTTTGGCCGCGCTCGATGCTACCCGAGTGCGTGATCCAGTAAGATATCTCCAACGGCAACAATTGCTGTACTGCTTCTTATTTTATTATGGTGTTAATGATACTGCGTACATGGATGTTTGACTTTGTTGTCTTACTATTCTGCATAGCTCAAGAGCGCTTACTCTGTCAACAAAACGTACTGCGTGGCAGACCATCACTGATGTCGTGCCACATTTCCCACCATCCCGACGAGAGCTAAGCTCCTTGACCTAAAGCAGTCCACCAGTCACTTTTCGATTTCCCTGCTCAAGATCAAGTCCATGGCGTTCTCAATGACTTTCCCTTGGTTCTGGTCGTAGCAACTCTAGCCGGTGTCCAAGGTCTACAAAGCGGCTTCTACATTGATGTCCCAGAAGGAGCCCTGCCCTACGACACGGTCGAGCCATTTCCGCAACTCGAGCCCACGACAATTTCGCAAAGAGCTGCCGTCCGATTCAAGCCGCAGCTGCACATCTCGAATGGTTGTCACCCGTACGCCGCCGTGAATGCTGCTGGAGAAATTACCGCTGGAATTACGACGACTGGCGACCACGACTGTGGAGGAGCTGACATCGGCTCACAGGTTTACGTGCGCTCGTCGTGGTACAACGATGTGTGGGCCATCATGTACGCCTGGTACTTTCCGGCGGATTTGGTCCACGACTGGAAAACGTCGTCGTCTGGATCGACAACCCCGCACTGGCAACCCCCAAAGTCCTCGGAGTTTCGACTCAGGTCGAGGAAGGATACACGAGATACAATACATTCAACGCGGACAAGTTCGACGGTGAGAGCCCAAAGATCAAATACGACTACCCCGACTTGGACTGGACCTCGAAACGCGGCGATTTCCAGAACCTCATCATGTGGGACCAGCTCACCGAGGCAGCACGGACAGCGCTGAACAACACCAACTTCAAGGGCAATGGAGACGCCACCGTGCCATTTATCGACGCCAACTTTATGGCAAGTCTCGAGTTTTCAATCCCGTACGCGTTTGCTTAGCAAATAGATGCTTGGCTGAAGTTTTGCTTTTTGTTAAAGTTCATCCCTCACTTTAGTGACTTCAAGTGTTATTTTGAAAAACAACAAATTCCCGCCGAAACGATCCACGAAGCGTTCCAGCTCTGGCGACGATGCCAATTCCCCCAAGCGCCATCGCCATGAAGACAACGTATTTGCTGCCTATTCTTGCCAGGCCAGAAGACGATGTCGTCGATAGCAAAACGTTTGAGGTACTTAAAGAAGCTCGTATCTGCGGGCAGGAATCGGCATTTGGAGGTCGTGAAACTGGTGCTGCCTGAAGTTTTGAAAGGCTTATGGCTGTAAATGGCCATCTTGTTTTGGTGGAGTTCCTGATTGAGCAAGCACTAAGAGGTGGATACGACGTTTTACGTCCCGCGCGACCAGATACAATAACTTGTGCGATCACCGGTGGTCATGACGATATTCTCGACTATTTGATCGTGCAGTACAAGTGCCATTTTGACCTTCAGGAAGCGTTTGAAGAAGCGGTGAAGCTGGGAGGGGCGAGATCTTATCGACAGAATGTACGATGTCTATCCCAAACATGTTTTGTCCGGTTCTAACATATTCCTGGAGTTTGGAAGATGCGGGAATACTGGCGCAATTAGGTATCTGCTCGAAAACCGACATATTGAGTCGGAACTGATTTGTGACACCATTGAACAAGCTGCAAAGTTATCTGACAAGTTGGGTACTGTTTTATTATTGCTTGACACTGGGGAGGTTTCAACGACGGCGCTTAACAATGGGCTCGAGCTTGTTTGCTCTTGGAGTCGAAAAATTGACATCGTGAAGCTCATCTACGACACAAAACGGATATCTCCTGCAACAGTGGAAAAGGTGTTTACAACGAATGGTTTATTCGAGATATATTTACGAGAACGAGACCATCCCGAGCAAGGCGATTATCACTGCGTTTAAGGGAGCCGCAGAGATAACTTATTTCGACACCGTCCAATTTCTGTTGCAGGAGAGCTGCATTTCCTCGGAAGTCTTGTGAGGCCTTCGTCACCTCAGCGTCTGGAGATAAGATGACCATTGTGGAATGTTTACGTCGGGACTCTCGCGTTACCCCGAGTCGAGGAATAAGGCTTTTGAGTGGCTTGCTGGGCATGGGGCGTTTGAGCTGATGAAATCAGTTTTTGTCGAATAATCAATTCCTCCAGAGTCAATTTCAGGTGCGATTGAAAAAGCAGCATTGAGACGTCGTAGAAAAGTCGTGGAGTTTCTCTCTCGTGAAGTATGTGCGCCTCAAAGACTGAAAGGTGCAGCCTTTGTGAATGTGGCGCTGAGTGAACAGAATGAAGCTTTAAAGATTATCGCCCAGAGTAATGAACTTCCGCTGGCCGTGCTGAAAGAGGCAGCGCAAACGATTTCCAATCGCACGAACACAAAAGTCAAGAAGTATTTACGGAAACAAGTTTGCAATTATGTGGTCGGCGAATCAATTTAATTTATGTTGATCTACGTCTAAAACAGAATGTACTAACTCGCGCGATTCTCGGGATGTCATGGCAACGTATGGGAATACCTACTCGAGCAACACAACTACGAGTTTGACCTGAAAGAAAGCAGCGAAGCTGGAGAAACAAGACCTCTCAGACAAGCTGTTCATCTCTATTCGAAGTTTAGTAACATGTTTATCGACTTCGCATACTGGGAAGTACTATCGCTCTCAGGTACCAGCTCGAAACTCGGTCCATTCAGTTATAGGTGACGTGCGACGCGTTACAAGAAGCGGCAAAGTTTTCAGAACGGGCTACTCCTGTTGTGTTACTAATTGATATCGGAAGAGTGTATATGAGTGCGCTTGAAGCGGCTTTCGAGAATACCCGCAGTTCGTAGTGGACGCGAAAGAACGGTGTTGTGAGAATTCCCGACCCGATGCTCTGGCACGCGCGATCAGAGGCAAGCATGGTGACGTTGTGGATTTTCTGCTCGATGGGTGTAGCTTACGTGTTAATGCAATCGAAATCGAGAGCTCGTTGACAGGATTTACTAGCGCTACGCCGACCTGAACGCGAACGGATGCTGTCAAATACCTGTAGGAATGGACTCAGCGACGCGGGATTAGGATGTACGGTGCAAGCACGATAAGGCGTGTACGAGTTTGCTTCCTCGTGCTGGGGATATAGTCGCATACGGGTCAAATTGATTTGTTTTTATTGATGGACCGCTTCTCAGATGTTGTCGTTTCCCATCACTTGGTACCACATAGCTTTTGATCACTTTCATATTCCAGACCGAAAACTCAACGGCCATGGGCTGCTGGATCAGCAGACACAGACTCGAAGATGTTCGCGGGCAACAGCACCAGACTCACCTTCTGTATCGCAGTAGCAGACACATCGACGGCGTCAACCGTCTCTACGGAGGGTGTGCTCATGGCAACACGATTGTGGTCATCAATCCCGGCCGCAGTCTGTTCAAGCCATACATCCGAGTGCCTGAAGGAACGTACGCGCTAGTGCAGACTCAAGGTCGAGACTTGGACTTTGTGAAGCCCGACGGAACTACCACACCTGTGTGGCCTCCAGGTTTCCACGTCACCGGTCTCTTCGCCAAGGTGGCGCACCTTGTCACGAAGCAGTTTATTGTGTTCGATACGCCTGTGAAAGGCTGCAAGACATCGGACAATGTCACCGTTGGGATCGACATGTGCTTGATTCTGCGCATCATGGGCGACGAAGCCAAGGGCGAAGACCCAGGGCTGGTCCGTCGGTTTGTCTACGAGCTGGGGCCCAGCGGACTTGAGGTTCAACTTCGTGCAGCTCAAGACGAAGCCATACGCGGATTGGCCCGCAGCGTTCAGCACACTGAAGTTTATCAGCTTCGTGACGGCACCATGAGAGAGAGGTTCAAAACTGGAGCGCTCAATGCTCGCACGAATCGACCAGACCCAGCCGACGAGTTTCACCCGCCGAGTAAGCACGTGACAGTGATCGAGGACGGCACTCATGTCGAGTGAGGTGATGTATTGCGTCACGGAAGACATTTGCCGCAGCTTGAACCAGCAGTTCAACGCGTACGGTGTGCAGATCACCAGCGTCTCGATCACCAACGTGATGTTGCCGCCGGAATTCCAGCAGCAAATGGAGAACCGCACAACGTACTTGTCGTCGATCAAAATGGAGAAAATGAAGCAGTTGAGTGAGATGCAGATGCTGAACTACAAGGAGGAGATCGACACGACCAAGCTTCAGCGCACGATGGTTTTCCGCGAAGAAGCGCAGGCAGCGAAGGCCAAATGCGCTGAAATTCGCAAAGGGATCGACTTGATCGAGGCGCAGACGCAGCTGGCAGAGAACGAGATCACGCAGAAGGCAAAAGTGACGTGCAACAATCGAGATGCCCAAGCAGCGTTGAAAATCGCCGAGATCGAAGCTGACGCGGAGCGGATCGCAGCACAGGTCGATTTACACTGCACCACCGAGATCAAAGTCCTTCAAGCGAAGAAGGCAGCACTTCAACTGAATCTGCAAGCTATCACGGACGAACTGGTCTCCAGCGCCGAGGCAAAGGCTGCGGAGATTGTTGCTCAAGCGGAAGGCTCAGCGGCGAGCAAGCTTGAGGAGGCCCGCGAACAGGCGCTGAAGATGCAGAAACTGGAGATAATCGGATCGCTTGCCAAGAACAAGCAGGTCGTGGTATCTGGAGATACGTCCAACAATCTTTTGTCGGAACTTCTTGTTGCCAACCGCCAGAGAAATGTCATGCTGAACGTTGAGGACTTGCTGAGTAAGGCTGACGGCGGTAGTGATTAACCCTGACAGCGTTTGTTAGTAAGTAATAAAAACTAGCAAAACTTGAGCAACATGATAGCAAGGTGTTTGCACCCGCTGGTACAGGGCGACCACGCTCTTCAAGAGTTCGTCGAGACTCGCAATTTGGCTTCGCACGAGCTGAGCGCTTGGAACTCGCAGATAACCCTTGCTGGTGGTAGTGCAAGTAGGCAATGGCATCTCTAAACGCGCCCTAAGCCTGCAGACTAGCCAGCTCATCCGGAAATGCCTGAACTCGACGAAAGACAAACTGAGTCAACGCAAAGTTGTGCAGCGTGGCGCCACTAAATCCTCGAGTTCTGATAGCAAGACGTATATGTTGAATGAAGTTGTCGTTGTGTTTCCAATTCCATATTTCCTGCTCAAGTCTTCAGCAGATTCGTCGGCAGTATTTTCTGTTCCCAGCCAACAACAAACTGCAGCCACAGCACGAACAGAGTTTCTGCGTGGCGTCCATTGCAATTACGACCCCAGAACGTAAAGCAGAGATCGGTTGTGGATTCGTCTACTACCGTGAGAGTTAGACTTGCTCCACCTTCTGAGACCTAGTCACTGTCATTGCTCAAGATGCGCCTGCGTTTGTTGGCCTCGGAGTCGATGATTGTCATGTTGAAAACGGTGGGCCGGCCGTCGGATTCTTCCTGGCTATCACATCGTACTAGGCAAATGTAGCGGAAGTTTGAAGCGCCTGTGACGCTATGCAAAAGGACTAGCGTATTTGAGTCGATTGTCTGCAAGAAATGAATCGTTGCCTTGTGGTTGCTTCCACTCCATCCGTCTGGCGCTGCAATGATGGGGAACGAGTCTCCTTCTTGGATCCGCGAGACCACAAACGCCGTCTCCATCGAACACTGGAGCCGCTTCGTAAACCTGGTCATCACCAATTGATCTCCCTCCGAACTTGGCGGTCGGAACACATCCCACCCGAGGAACGAATCGACGGAAGCGCTGGCTGGGAAGTTTTCCTCGTTAAAAGGTGTCATGACAGAGTCAAGTTCCTCTTGCGGAAATGGATGGAAGAGGAACAGCGGTCCACTAACAGGAGCGCTTAACCACCTTCGCTTCTCGTCCTGGTTCGTCAAATGCACTGCCTTGTCTTCGTCGTGAGACTGGCCACTCATCTGCTGCAGCAGCCTCTGATAGTTTTCGTGGCCGTGGATCTCGCCCCGAAGAAGTTTGTTTTGTCGCTGAAGCGCTTCCTTCTCCACCACCAATTCGTGCAAACTCATTCTAGGATCACTCGTCAGGAAATTCGACCTTAGTTGGTTCTGCAGCTCTGATATGAGTCCCTTCATTTGTTGCTCGAGTTGTCGATGCCTTTTGTGCAGCTTCTGCTTCTTCTGCTTCTGCTTCAAACGAAATTCGACCATCCGCACGCGGTGCACTTGACGTCTGAATTCGTCTTCATCTTCATGGGCTGGCATTTCGTTTTGTGTGGTCCAGTCTTGAGTCAATGGTGTTGACATCGCTGACTTCCTTGGACGTTGTTTCGTGTTGCGGCTAATTGAGAACTGTCAAATTGACGTAACTAGCCTCGTGATTAGGTCGGAGTTGAGGCTCACTCAGCAGCATAAACATTGACGATCGCTAAAGGATTTGAAGTCGGTGCTTCACGCCATCACTGTTGACATTCCCTGATCATCTCAAGCGATGAGCTAAGACTAGAGTTTACTAGTTAATGCCATGTGACGTGAGCGCCAGGCGTCTCGTAATCTCAAAAGCGTAGCGTGATAAATTCTCACGCGATCATGGTCTACAGCCCTCTCAGCCTGACATTTGAACCGAGTGAAGAGCTCCGAAAGAGCTGGCAAAGCGTCTAAGGTTCATGGCCCCCACGGCAAAGCAAAAATATCTGGGTCAAATTCGTGATGCTTATATCTCCAACAGCACGTTGCGAAACCCTTGCGCAAGTAATGTCGGACGTTCTTGCAATTCCACTGCTTCACAACCGAACGAAGCGCAATCTTCAGAATATCGAGGGGATAGTCGCCTGCTTCCCTTTGTCGTCTGCAAGACCTTTTTATTTCTTCACATCGGGCCGCACTCGTAAAGCTCCGTTGCTTCAATTCGATTGCTCGCGAGACGAGAACTAAACGACGTCGTCGAAATCACTGTTGGCAGCGAGACTAAACGCCTTCAGCAGAGATGCCTCGGAAATATCGTAATTGGAGATAGATGCCTTGAACAATTCCACTTCGCCCTTGTTCGTCATCTTCTCAAAAGCTGTATTTCTTCCTCCTGTCGTTATACGTTGATCGACTTCCGCGGCACCTGTGTTGTGGAAGGTGTGAGCGCCGACGAATGCATCTTCAATAATCTTAGCAGTGATGTACGTTTCGCCGTACAGCACCGTTGCGATCTCGACTACTTTGGGTTTGCGGGCTACAGCAATCTTTTAAAAGCCGCGTTAACTGCGTCACTCGAGACATCAGCTTTTGTCAGCATGAAGTAATTCGTTTTGAGGTCACTGGCGTAGAAGTGCGTCGTTAATTGCCTCTGGAGATGGCTGGCCCACCTCGAAGAGATATTCGACCGCATTTCTGTGACATTGCTGCAGCTCTAATGCCGTCGTTCAATGCACCCTTGGAGATCAGCTCGGTATCAAATAGAACCTTTACGATGTCGATATCTTCAAGATGAAAGACTCGGGACGAAACCCTTGCACACTATCTCAGGGTTTCTGTGTCCACGGCAGAAGAGAAACTTCACCGCACGTACTGGATCATTCGCTAGGACAATCTATCCCATCTACATCGCTCAACACAGAAGACGTAAATCTTGCCAGCCATGTCCTGCCGTTCCATCTCAAGCGATTTATCAAGCGCGTCTACCCAAGTCAAATGGAAATGTCTCCTGGGTAAGAATATGGTCCGCCACGTCGCCTCGTTCGGAAGCAATTGCACGAGTAAGGACGTCTGGCTTCCCTCCATATTTATCGAATGTTCTCCCTCAGCTGTCTACTCCACCCGAAACTTAGCAATCTCAAGGTGTCCTTTGAACTGTTTGTTGTTAGCAACAGCGGTCTTCCTCACAATGTGCCACGTTTCCTCCTCAACCTCCGCAGAACTGTTGTTGTGAGTTATCATCACTTTCACAGTGGCCAGAAGCAGCAGCAGCCACTGTTGGAGTCTTGGATTTTAGTAGCGCGGCCTGTTTAACCGTGCATATGGAGTGGGAGAACGCTTGACAGCGCTGGAGTTTTCGTCAGCTTGGTAGGAGCTGCTTATCCTTTCAAAAGATTTGGTGTAAAACGGGAAATTATGCAACGAGAAAAAGTATCTATCATGGTTTTTCCATGAAGCTAGCCTACATCTTGAGTAGCAAGTCACAGATTCTCTTGCGCAAATACCGCTTGACTTTCTTGCAACTCCAGCTCGAGGAAACAGACCGAAGCGCCTCCTTTAGAATCTCGAGGGGCCATTCACCGACTTCACTGATTGTCTCCAAAACCCACTTCTTCCCATGTCGAGCCGCACTCACAAAAGCTTGGTGTTTCACTTGTTGAGGAATGGACTCCTCAAACGACAAGAACTCGAGAAAATCTCGAGATTCGTGGCGAGTGGCGACATCGAACGCCTCGAGTAGTGACGTTTGGGAAATGCTGTAGTTTGAATACATTTCTTCTGCCACTTGAGAGTAATCGTGCAGGGCCAGTTCCACAAACGCTTTGTTCCTTCCGTCAGCCGTAATACGCTCATCAGGGCATAGCAACTTCACAACCTCAGTGCTATAGTTCTCTATCGCACTCACGAACGCATTGCTGACAGTTTCAGGGGTGAGGCAGGTTTCCTTGTGCAAGAATTCCACGATCGCTAATCTGCCATCGCGCCTCCACTCTGCTGCCTTTTTGAAAGCCTTGTTAACCGCTTCACTCGAGATGTTAGCATTTTCGTGGAGGAACTTGACCATTTGCAGGTTGATAGTGTTCGCGAATGTGTTGTTGATCGCTTCTGGGGATGCACGATCCAGCCCAAAGAGATACTGTAAAACGTTAGAATACTCTGACGCAGCAGCGAGGAACCCCTGATCAAATGCGGTCGCTGAAACCTGCTCAGTGTCTAGTAAAAACTTTATGATATCGAGCTGGTCAAGCTCGCAGGCCTTAACGAACCCTTCGCACACCACCTGAGGACTGTTGTGTCCGTGATTATAGAGAAACTTTACAGCATTGAAGTCACCTTGAAAGATGATCATATCCACGAGCAAGCTGTCTCGTTGTTTCCGCTTCGGATACAGATCGTTGATCCTTGTGGCGAGTGTTTGATTGTCCATCTCCAGAGCTTTTGCAAAAGCGTCCCCCAAATCATAAATAAAGTCTTCGCGTGTCAGCATAAAGTCCACCACAGCATCATGCTCTGCCGCGATCGCGCGCGTTAGTACGTCCGGACGTCCTGCATATTTATATGAGTAATCTCCTTCAACTGCTTGCTCCACCAAAAACTTGACAATGTCAAGATGTCCTTGCGTAGCTGCCTCATTCAGAGCCTCACGCCATCCTTCGTACTTGTCGTATCCCTCCTTCACCTCGCCAGCCGTCATAATAACGGGTAGCACCAACTGCACGACCTCAAGATGCTTGTTCTTAGCTGCTCCGACGATCATACTCTTCAATCCGTTTAATGTGTCAGCGTTAATCCCAGAAGGGTTACGCTCCTCCGGGGCGGGCAAGAAATCCTCCACGATTTGGCAGTGGCCATTGCAGGCAGCAGCTACTGCCACTTTATTTGCTGTGGTCGCCCACGTCAGCATAGTTTCTGGCTCGTAGAAGTCGACCAGCAATCGTAGAGCTTTGAGATGGCCGTGAGTTGCAGCAGCCACCATTGCGGCTACTGGTATCTGGCAGTAAAAGCGATCTAAAGTATTGTCGATCCATTCATCGTCTCCTCTGTGAGCGGCTTCAACTAATGCTTCTTCGGGAGTCATCAGTAGGAAATCGATATGTTGGAGTATGTGGGGTAAGGCCAGGATTTTGGGCGGGAACTCCACCCCCGTGAGTCTTAGGAAGACATCGCTAGGAGGTGCTGCCTCTTCTGGGGGTTCTCCTGGTGGGTCAGCTGTGCGGGAGCGCTTGGGAGCGTCGACGTCGCCGTCCGGGTTGCAGCGCTTCATTTCAGTTGGTTTATAGTCGAAACTTCAGCACAGCATTAACAATACAATAAATACCAACCAATCAACGCCGTGTGCGACTTGTGCAAACTATTATCAGAGTCAATTCGATGGCAATTGCTGCTTTTGCTTGCCGATCGTGCCAACCGACACTTCAGGCTGCACGCCACCCGTCGATAAAGGTCGACGGGCTATACTTCGTCTATATTTCATGCGAGGTGTCCAGCGGCAACATGAAATCCGTCGTTGTCCCCGCCGGCGCGATATTCGAGTCGAAGCATCGGCCATGGAGGATTGGCGGGTCGGTCCCCAATCACCTCCAGCTGAAACTGCAACGAGAGCACAAGCAAACGCGTTGGAATGAGCCGATGCATTTAGTGGCGGAGACCGTCGCGTGTAGCCACTTGCAAACTGCACTTGAAGAGCCCATCGCGGTGTTTTGGAGTGAGTCAGCGCGGATCACGGTCCAGATAAAGAGAATTGCAATGAACACGCGGTCTCGTTTGAGCGCGGTGCCAACGTTGCACTTTAGTCGACATCGTCTTGAAACGTTGAGCACCTTCTGATCATAGACACTATTGAGGTCGATACAGCACTCCTAACACAGGTGCTGCAATCCGTGAATTGTAGAGATAGGAGAGCTCGACATCCGTCTCCTCAGCACTGTTCGCCGTAGATCGTTGGCATATTTGCTACGAAATCGCCTCCACTGGCCACCGCACTGAGCCCACAAACTTAGTACACTTGACTCACGCACCTGGCAGTCGTCGACCGGTTCACACCACGCAGCTTGTCGGCAACGAGACCAAACGCTTTTCATTCCAACATTTGCCACCTCGAGCCCAAGCTCCACCTCACCAAAACCAACGGGATCACCCTCTCAGTACTATGGATCGACTTCGCACCTTCCTCGGATCGACACGACCCGCTCCAAACGAGAGATTCATCGCGCCGTCAAAGACCGCCTTCGAACGAGCCCAAGACATCGCCCCCATTCTCAAATGGCTGCCCAACTACCGCATCGGACAAGACCTCAAGTTCGACCTCGTCGCCGGCATCACCGTCGCCATGATGCTCATCCCGCAAGAAGTCTCGCTCTCCACCATCATGCACGTGCCCGCACACCACGGACTCTACACGGCCGCCACCGCTCCACTCGTCTACGCGCTCTTCGGATCCAGCACCGTGTTGTCTGTGGCTAGCAGTTCCGAGGTCGCACTGCTCACTGGTTCTATCCTCGAACATATCAAGGACGAGAACGAACGCGTCGCCACTGGCACCATGATCGCCTTCCTCAGTGGCCTCATTCTGCTCACTGTGCGCGTCCTCAATCTCAGCCAGGTCGCCGACTTCTTCTCGCGTCCTGTCATGGGCGGCTTCATCTCGGCCGGCGGACTGCTCATCATGCTCTCGCAGTTCCAGAATATCCTGGGCGTCAAATTCGACTCGCAAGACTACCCGGTGCAGACGCTCTACCAGAATCTCAAGAGAATCGGTCATTCCAACAAGAACTCGTTGGCGGTGGGTCTCGTTTCGATCGCTTACCTCTTTGCGATGAAGCAGGTCAAGAAACGCTTCTTCCCGTCGCCCGCACTCTCTCAGCTCTTCGATGACCCGTCAAAGACAGACTCTACTCCTGCACAACCAAATGAGGGCAACTCCACGGACAGTCACGGCTTCCTCTCACCGATGAACAGTACGTCGGTCTCCAGTCTGCTCGAGAGAATGATGACTACCAAGGCAAATCATTCGAGCGCAAATCCATTCCCAACCAGCCGCCCAAGTCCAAGCCTGTACTCATCGCTATCTTCCTCGCCCGCACACTTTGCGACCTCGGACCGCTCATCGTCTGCATCTTCGGAGGCATCGTCGGATACATCCTCGGACCCAACGCAATCAAACTCACCGGCATCGTCCCCAGTGGATTTCCCTGCCCCGTCGTGCCATGGTACGGATTCGACTCCGATCTCATCGCCGGTGGACGCTTCGGCGCCATCCTGCTCAATTCCTTCACCGTCGCGCTCGTCGTCTTCCTCTCCAGTATCGCCATGGCCAAACGTCTCGCCATCCAGCGTGGTGAGGATATCAACACTGACCAGGAGCTGACTGGTATCGGCCTCGCGAGCGTCGTCTGCGGCTTCTTCAAGGCCATGCCGCCCACCGGAGGCATGTCACGCACCGCCGTCAACCTGCAGAACGCGCGTACGCAGTTGGCCTCCATCATCACCACACTCATCGTCATCATCGCACTCTACACGCTCACCGGCACGCTCTACTACCTGCCGCGTGCCACACTCGCGGCGATCATCATCGTCGCCGGATACACACTGGTGGAGTTCAAGGAGGCCAAGTGGCTCTACCGTGTCAAGCGCGACGAGTTCTTCGTCTGGGTTGCGTCGTTTGTCCTGACGTTGGCGTTGGCGTTGGGCGT
This sequence comes from Phytophthora quininea, assembly GCA_011947345.1. NCBI lineage: Eukaryota > Oomycota > Peronosporomycetes > Peronosporales > Peronosporaceae > Phytophthora > Phytophthora quininea. The sequence goes on along the minus strand of JAAVTG010000976.1, from coordinate 7,610 downwards.
GCTGGATGGTTTGATCGCGTCGATCGTCTGCTCGGTGTTGGCGCTCATGGTGAAGACGAAGAGCTCACCGGTGGTGGTTCTTGGTGAGCTGGATAACGGCAATTTTGTCGACCGGGACATATTTCCCGAGGCATGTCCTGCTGATGGCATTGTCGTGGTGCGGGTGGAGAGCTCGCTGTTCTTTGCTAACTGCGAACGCGTCGGTCTCTGCATCGACACGGAGATGGCGCGATTGTCAAAGCAAGGAGTGACGACACAGGAGTTGTGCTCGACGCGTGCCACATGAATGACATGGATGCCATCACAATCCAAGTGCTGTCCGATATCCAAGAGAAGCTCGCAGTTCGCAAGACCCGCTTTGCCGTTGCCAACGCCAAAAGCCATTTGCGCGACCTACTTGCGTCAACGAACTTGATCACTCGTGTGTTGGCTTCAAATCCAAGTATTTCAGTGGAGGATGCCGTACGGCTGCTGCGAGAAGTAACACCTCCGGGGCTTAAACCACCAGAGTCCACTGGTGGCGCAGTTGAGCACGTCTAGAAAGATGATATCAATGATTCAGGATACTTTTCAACAAAATAAAGCGCTTCCGACAGTGAGTTCTAGGATTTCAGCGCAAGCTTAGCAGAAATCGTCGCCGCGTTTTACAGGTCCGTGCGCCTTCGAGCATCCTCTGCCAGGTTGTCCCAGTTCCAGTAGAACCGCATGAGAATTGCCATCACAGTCACGGCTAGCACGTTGCCAGCAGTCATGCCAAGCCACAATCCTTCGACTCCGAGATCTAACTGGAAGGCGAGCAGTGCACCAAAAGGAACCCCAAACAAATAATACGCTACTCCATTGGCGATGGCAGCAGCTTTCTGCTTGCCCGCACCGCGAAACACTCCTTGGGTCACCGCGTTCAGCCCGTCAACGACCTTCTGGGGCGACATGATCGCCATGACCTTGGACGCTAGATCGGCGCTCTTGCCTTTGTCGAGAAACAGGAGTGGGATGTAGTCACTCAGTCCAAGAGTGAGCCCGCCAAAGAACAGCGTGACGAAGAAGGTGATCGTGAGAGCTACGTTGCGGGCCATCTTGGCCGTCTTGGGCTTGTTCGCCCCGAGACAATTCCCAACGCGAATATTTGCGGCCACCGACATGCCTGCAAACGTCGTGTACACGAGCATATCGACATTGACCAGCACCGAGTGGGCTGCCACAGCCACCACACTATCGGGCAGTAAACCGGCAAGGATCGAGAGAGCTTCGAAGGCCCAGATTTCCATACCCAGCATCAACATCCCAGGCACGCCAAGCCGCAAAAGAGTCCGACGTAGCCTAACGCGGCCTTGAAATCCCACGGGTGGCACCACCACTGCCGTAAGTGGTGTGGACGCCAAATGAAATAAGGCACTAAAAGCAGCGGAAGAGTCAAGTTTCCTAGGCTTCTGCCGATCGCAATGCCGTTGAAGCCGATGGGGTGTGGTAGGCGAGTCCGTACCCGGTCGCGACGTTGACGACGTTGGCAATTGCTGCGATGGTGACGAGTGGCGTCATGATGTTTTGTGCTTGGAGTACCTTGCGTGTGAGTTCATACAGGAACAAGCACGGCACTCCCGGCAACATCCATCGAGAGAAGTGTCCAGCTAGATGAGCGATCTCCGCATCCTGGCCCAGCCACTTTAAAATCGGCTCCGTGAACGAGTTGATGAGGAGCATTGGTATGAGGATGACCGTGAGCACGAGGACTCCAGTCTGGAAGTAGATGCCGATCTTTTCCAGACGTTTGGCTCCGTACGCTTGCGAGCAGAGCGTATCCAGCGCCGAAGCGAGTCCGAGTCCATAGAGAGCGAAGTGATATTCAGCGTCTGGGTGAACGAACGTCAGCACTTTGACAGCTCATACAAAAGTAAAGCATTCGCACCATGATGGAAAATGTCGCGGCGTCGATGTAGTGCTGCGAAAGTGGCGAGTCGATGTTACCAGCGAGGATGATCGATGTGAAGCCAGGTAGAAACTCCAAGAATGTTGTAATCGTCTGAGCGGAACAGGTTTGTTAGTTCATCCAGTCACAAGACGTCGTGCCACCAATAAACACGTCCGCACCACGGGCCCAACGAGTTTAAGCAGCGTCTTGACTTCCTCTTTGATTGTGGGTTCGGTTCTTCAGAGTGATTGGATTCGTGATCGGTCTGCGGCGAAGGCGAAACGATGCTCACGAAGGGCTCGCTGCAGCTGGATTTGTCTTCCTGGTCCAGCTTCTGGCTCATTCTGTCTCTGTGCCCCGTCCGGTAAAATCGACAGTGAATACGGGTTCGTCGGAGACTCAACCATCGTCTCAAGTTTGCCAGCAAAAGCGTGTGGTTGTAGCATCCAGCCACTCATATTTTGGTCGCTCTACAACGATGTTGCCGCATCCTACGTCAGTGCTCACGTCAAGTATTATTCGGATCTCGGTGTTGATCATCTGTCCGTAAACATGAATTGTCCACTCATCAATGGTGACTTGGCCCTGTATTCCCAGACGACAATCAGTCAAAGTAATACAGTATCCTCGTCTATCACAGCACTGGAACACTTTTCATTCCAACAGTTTCATCACGCGCACAAACGACACCAATTCATACCAACCCACCACGCCTCTAATAATCGCCGCGTACATGTATAGGGTTTCCATGACCCCAAACAAACCAGGTACGTCTGCATCCTTAATATTCCTCTCATTAACTCTGCAGAGGAACCAATTTCCCGGTCTTCGGGTCTACACAGAACTGTTCATCGTGTTTTTTCAGCCAGTCCTCGTACTCCCGGGCCTCTGGATGGAAGAAGCAAACTTGCTCGAACACCGCCCCCTGCAGGGCTTCCTTTGTTTCAGGGACGTACTCGTTGGAATCGTCGATCTTGCCGACAAAGCGGTCTTCTTCCTGCTCAATCTCGTCGTAAAAAAGCGTCGCCACTGTCGCTGTTATCGGGCATCACTGAACGGAATGCCTCTCGCAGGTACGGGTGTCGGATCGCTTCAATCGCAGTGATGCGCTTCTCCGGGTCGTAAACCAGCAGCTTCTCTAGAAGATCTAACGCCTGCTCGTTTGCATTCGGTAGAGCTCGCTGCAACAAACCTGGCAAGTCGGTGTACGATACGTTCAATGGAGAAAGTCTGTCCGTGACGGAGCTCGGGATGGCGTTGGGGATGACTGGGTCGATACTGTCGCCTGCCGCGTGCCGCAAATACAATTGTCGGGCGATGTCGGATGTCGAGCCGTCAAATACGAACGAGCCGTTCGTCGGTAGCTCGGCGCCTTGCTGGGACGCCGTCGAGAAGCTCAACGACAATTCCCGTCGCAGCAATGCCGCTGATATTGCTGTGGATTCTATCACTGCCAACGACAAGATCGCGAAAGCTTCGAGTCGAGAGCGACGTCGCCGCGCCATGCTGCGCTTCGCTCGCTGGCTCAGTTCCGTGCAATTGGCAAGTGGATCTCGACCGTGTGCGACTTCGTCCCCTGGCTGCTTCTCGGCGACCGGCAGAGTATTCGGAACTGATCGAGCAACCTGCTGGTATTTGAAATGTAAGCCTTGCGAGGGGATCGAGCGCGACGAGACCCAGCTCTCAATCTTCGACCAGCTCGAGACTCGCGCAAAACCGATACCCTCGCACGGCAGATGGTCTGAGCCGCGCAGTGAAAAGCTCGTCAAATATACTCGCCGCAGCAAAGCCGGCGTTGGCGCTTGCCTCTCACAATCCATTGCAGGTGAGAGAGACAAAGCCTCCAACCCGACGAGAGACCGTGACTCGATTGACTGCAGAAAGAGACACGGGAGCCACATGCTCTGCTCGGTATGATGCACGGTCGCCATCGAGATTTGCGTGGCGAAACTTCACCACCGCTGGTTGACAGTTCACCCACAACTTCACAAGCAACCAAAGTGGCACGTTGACCTCGCAGTTCACCCGACGGCAGCAAAAAGGAGGTCTCCAGTGATGTCCAAACTTGCTTTTCTGGATCGACACTTCTCGCTTCAAGACTGATCAGTATTGTTGGAATTGAGACGACTTGATCACGGACGAGCTTGAGATACGGCGGCGGCTTTATATCTTCGGATCGTGCTTCGCTTGGCTCCTCCATCCCCTTCGGCAGTCTCTGTGAGCACTGGAGCAATTGGATGCAGCTGCTCGAAAGTACAAGGCTCGCCTGGTCCAATTTCGACGCCTTTCCAAAAGTGGCGGGCTGTCGAAGTGGCGAGAGGTTCCATCGAGCTCCGGCTCGGGAAGCTCAAGCGGACAGCCGAGATTGCCAACACAGCTCAATTTCGTCGCAGGACTTGGAGTGGCTGCTTCAACGCCTTGACTCACTCATGAATTGACTGTGAAGTCATCGTTATCGTCCAAGCCATCATACAAGTCCAAGCCAAGTTTTATTCGCCACAGCACGTTTGACTTAGGCTTGCAAAACATCGGCGACAACGAGTTTGTTGTTTGTTGCATTACTGCGAGGGTGACAATTGATCGCCACGTCAGACTCGGTCGAAGCAGCATTTGCAACGTCTTGGTGGCCGATTTGAGCTTTGTGTGGCTCCAGGCGGCGGCGCTGTCCCCAGCTGCATCTTGAGCAGACACTCGTGGACCAGCTGGGCTCGTGTTGACGCGCCGGGGAGATCAAATGCACGCTAAAGCGAGACCACGTCAGTGCTACGTTTTGCCACGCTGCCGCAGCGACTCGAAGCAAGCAATTCGATGCACGACGGCGGGGATCGCTAAGGATGGCGCGGCGACACATTCTCTGGCTGTGGTCGCCTGCCGAGTACCATCTGGATCGCTGAGCACGACCACATGAAAGATACCGGATCCAGTCAACGGGGCTCTAATGCCAGCCTGCGGTAGTCGACCTTGTCCACCCTGTTGCGGTCTCAATCTCTTCGCCCTCGATGCCAGCGGTTTATGCCGACGCAAAGTTATCCTCAAGTTTGGCGGGTGGATGGTCAGGAAGTTGCCGTAAACGCAGCAAAGGAAGAGATACAGCAGCAACTACAGCGCTACAACAATGGCCCGAGAGCCATCTATCTATTACGAGACAAGTGCATACCTCTAACGGTGGCCAAGCTGTTTCCAAGCATCTCAGTCATAGTC
>JAAVTG010000975.1:0-45400 GCA_011947345.1 Phytophthora quininea | reverse complement strand
CCCACTACAAGACCTACATTGTCCTCCGAGTTCCACTGCTCGCACTTGGCTGCTACTTCCTCGAACAGCGCGCGGGAGCCCACCGAGAGCGTCTGGAAGTCGTTGGCGCTGGGGTTGGACGTCTTGCAGAGCACAAAGCAGCCGCGCTCTGGGTGGCCGCGCACGAACGGGTCGATGGAGTCGCGTCCCATGTACGGCGCCAACGTGATGGCGTGGGCCTCCAGCTGCTCGAAGGCCGAGACGGCGTAGGCGGCCGCCGTGGTGCTGATGTCGCCGCGCTTGGCGTCCAGCAGCACTGGGATGCCCTGAGGAATAGCCTTGATGACGGTGTGCAGGGCGGTGATGCCCTCGGCGCCGAAGGCCTCGAAGAAGGCCGAGTTGGGTAGGCGGCCGCCACGTGCTGCGTCTGCTCGATGAGGCGCAGGCAGAAGCTCTGCGCGGCGGCGGCGGAGGCCTCGGGCAGCTCGGCCGCGTGCGGGTCAGCCCCACGCACAGGAGCGAGTCCACGGCGGCCACGCGGGCCTTCAACGTGCTGAAGAAGCTCATGCTGGATCGGAGAGCTGAGGGCGGAGTGACTGGACGACGAGGAGATGCTCTGTACGGCCGGAAAAGTACCACGCGGTAAGGCTGTGAAAAGGTTAACCTCTACAAAGGCTCTGATAGTAAAAGGTTAACCTTTCTAGACCAGAGACAGGGACAGTTTCCAACGGACAGGGAGAGTTTGAAGTTGCCTTTGACGAGCATCGGAGCTTGCTGCTTGAGGACAACATTCGACTAGCAACGCTTCCATTCTGGTAAGATGCAATACCTCACTCTCTTGTATTTACTGCTCCCTGCAGTACTTCTATCACTTGTTGTCTCCTTCCCTCTCTCATCTCGTCAAGCGCGTCTTAGTTACACTTGGTATCCGCGCTTCTGCGCCCCTGCTAGTCGGTCCACGACGTCGCTGATCACTGGCAGGTTGAGCACATTGCCGACCACTGGCGTCTGGCGCAGGAACGCTACGGCCACGGGGAAGAAGGAGCCGAAGAGGTTGAGGAAGCCGAAGGACTGGATGACCATGCCGATGATCGGGTAGCGCAGCATGACCAGCAGGATGCCGCCCAGGAAGCACACGATGCCGCGCCACCGCTCCTTGCGCGTGAAGAAGCGCACCGTGCGCGAGAGGCCGATGGTGAGCGCCACGCCGCTCAGGAACAGCACGTCACCCAGCGCCAGCATGGCCGCGTCGAAGAACATGAGCACGCCCAGCAGCAGGAAGGCGAAGCCCAGCCCCAGCAGCAGCGTGCCGATCTTGCGGTTGTCGTCCAGCATCGGCGGAGCGCGCTGTCTTGGTCCGTAGGCAACTGAATCGGCTCTCGAGCTGGCAAAGTGTTCTCGTGCCGGCCACGTCTGAATTAGCGCGAGCTGGCCGGATCGGATTGGATGAAAATAGGATGCTGGCAAGAGGGAAACGATGCTGCAGGCACGTGAACACCTTCGTGACATGAGAAGATTTGCTTGCTTTGTTCATTTGTTCATGCGCTGCTGGGCGTGCTAAATAGTCTACAGCTCTGTCTCGCTCTCGGGGCACTAGCCGATTCCAAAACGGGGGAAAGTGTGTGGGGTTTGCTTCGTCAACTTGAAGCTGCAACGGACGATGCCGCGCTCAAGGACCCGCTGCACACGAAGAGCGTCGATGTTCCTCGCCGGCCCAATCCTCGGCATTCATCTCGCCCGTTGATATGGTGCTGTCCTTTCGTCCTCCAGCTTAATTAGGTTTTGATTGGAGCTAGTAGCTCTCCGTCGATGATGAGGATGCGGTCGGAGAGAGAGCTCCAGGCAGGGCGACGGCTTCCTGCGGGTTCAACGCCAACTCGTCCTCGTCCTGACTCTCGTCGGTGGCAGTGTCGTCGTCAGCGGTTGCCACACCAGGGGCACCAGGCAGTAGGTGCGACATCCTCGTGGCCTTTGCCGCCAAGTAGCCTTCGCTGTACTTGCCTCCTTTGATCACCACGGGCAGTCGGCCTTCCACCGTCACGCCGAGCTGGCTCAGCAGCCGAATCTTGCGCGGGTTGTTCGTCAGCAGCCGGATGGACTGGATGCCCAGGTCCTTCAAGATGGCGAGCACCGGCTCGTACGAGCGGTAGTCGTCCTTGAAACCGAGCACGCGGTTGGCGTCCACCGTGTCGAGTCCCTGCTCCTGCATGGCGTAGGCCTTGATTTTGTTGGCCAGGCCGATGCCGCGGCCCTCCTGGGGCATGTAGATGACCACGCCGCCGTGCTGCTTGGTGTACGCCTTGGCGTAGTCCAACTGCTCTCGGCAGTCGCACTTGAGCGACCCGAAGACCTCGGACGTGAAGCACTGGTCGTGGACACGCACGGGCACGTCGCGCTGGCCCTGCACGTCGCCGGAGATCATGGCGATGGGTTCGCTCTCTCGCAAGGAGCCCGACGAGCGGTAGGCGCGTACGCGGAACAGGCCGCCGTTGGTGGGCAGCGCCGTCTCGGCCACGAACGTCGTGGTCACGTGGTCTCCGAGGCACGTAAGGCCCGGCGCGTCCGCGTCCACGGGCGGGGCGCGCTTGTACGTGGTTGCGACTGCGGAGGCGTCCACCACGTTGCTCTGAGGCTGCTCGACCTGCGTCATGCTGCAGCTGGGGAGATCTATGACAGCGACGGTCAGCGCGTACTCAACAGCACCTCTGTCGCCTGACCGACTGATTGGGGAGTGAGGAGCGGAGACGCAAACGCAAATGTGCCACGTCGGGTTTATGACCGATCGGGGGTGGTCCGTTTTAGCCGTGGTTTTAGGGAAGGAGCTTTGGAGAAGGAGCAACAAGCAAGGTGAACGTGTCTTGATAGATGCTGATGGCTGACTGGGAGCCTCTGCAAGACATGGCGAGCGACAGCCAGTGGCGGCAAGGACGATGCAGCGCCAGCAACGCTGCAGTCGATGCCGGTGTTGCAGCCGTTTGCAGCCGAAAATAACCGCCAGCCAAACAACCGCTCCTAAATCGTACTTGCCCGATCGACTTGGGAAATGTATGCGGAATGTCGCGGCCCGAACTGATGACGCATCACAAGCTGATGACGGATGACAGGGAGTAGTAGCGCGCGTGGATTGGCCAAAAGGCGCCTTGGCCAATCACAGCGCCCGGCCTGGCAATCCGTTCCATAATCACATTCGGCGACGCCGCGACGATCTGATGAGTGACTCCACCGGGCACCAAAGCCACACCGCTGGGGTTCCCGTTCAGAACAACTTGTTCACACGATCTCAGCCTATACAGTATGCGTACAACGCAAAACAAAATCAATGATAGAAGTAGCAATGGCAATAATATGTGCGATTTCTGTTGTTGATAGAACAATGAATGATATTCCTATTTTCAGGAACTGATTATGGGACGGCGGGAAACATGACGAAGTAGTTATTATACCAATGTTTTATATGGGACTCGGAGAACGGTCGTCAAGACCCGTCGCCGATAACACATTCCCGAACTAGAGCTGCGCGAACACTGGGGTTGGTTTTTCTTTTACCGAAAAAGTATTACCACCAATTACGGTTTTTACTAGTGGAAAAATCCGTGCCGCTGCCAAGACCGACTCACAACTCAACATGGGCAACAAAGGCCAGCCCAGTCAGTCCTGTAGTTAGCTGGCGCGCGCTGTCCATAAACAAATCACGCTGGTTCGGGGTTCCAAACGTCACGATAGACCCGTCGGGAGGGATACCAGCCGAATCTGCGATGGCCCAGTAATCAGCACTCTATCAGTCGTCAAGTAGCCCCGAGCATAATTTTTCTTGAACACCTCTTCCAATGCCATAAGGCACTCACGGCCTTGAATGTCAACCAGATGAAGATGGGTGAGATCGCTGGTCTTGACAGTATGAGGGGAGGTCCATACTAACCGCCCTTTCACTTGAATCGGTGCGCGGGAGTTGTTGAGAAGCTTCGCAGTGGCTCGAATGTACACCATCAGGTCCTCCACGGCGGAAAATGTGGGAAGATCTTTCTCCTCCGCCGCACCGGTTAAACGAAGACGTTCAAGATGGGAAAACGTAAGCATCTGCATCCGTATTACCAGGACAAGGCTCCGCCGAAAATTCTTCGTCATGATCGAACGGCTTAGAGGGCGATGTATTGACTTCATCATCAGCAGCAGTAGATGAATTCGTTGTCATAGGCACCAAAGAATGAACTTGTTTATTGGCACTCACCACAAATGTAGCCATGGTCACGGCTGGTTTTGGATCTCGGGCGTTGTAGATTTTGATGGTTCCGAGGGCGGCTGCTGCATGATTCTTTTGAGCCTTTGTTGGACGTGCCGATGGGTCGATAAGTGTAGTTTCACGTTTCTTCGGAGAAATATTTGGTATCTCCAGCGCCAATTGGAAAATGAAAACTGAAAGCACGATGAAGTCCATGACGTGATGTTGATTGACGCAAATCGACGGAAGTTTGAATTTGTCAAAGTTTTGTACTAGCCTAAACATGAGGTTTACCTGGATTTCGGTTTTCGTCGGGAGTTTCCACCTCTCCATGGCACAGCTCTGCGTCGCTGTTGGTCTTATTGCCATTAAATGCACTTGACGCACTCGCAGCGTGGCGAACTTGTAGCAAGGCCTTCTCACTGGATTTTCACTGTTTGAAACTTCTCAGTCTTCTCCATATTCCATCTATAGTAGTACCGAACAGCCGTGGACTTTGTTAGCAACCGACATGACATGCTTGCAAGGCAACATTATGCTTACTTGAAATTGGCAAATGCACGTCCACTGAAAGTCATTAACCACGTAGCAAGTGGATCCGTGACACACCTCCCAATTCCAACGTCGAGTCATATCGATGACTCGAGGCGTGATACTACGCATCCGAACGTTAAAAATGGCATATTACTCGAGAACTATTGCATACACATAATCACTTAACTTTCCAGCAACCCAATAAGAAAGTCCGGAGTTGGATAAGGTAACCTGGATCCCAAAACTTGTCTGCTAAGTATCGAACTGAATTGCCGAAGCACTGACACTTGATGTCCAAAGATACCGGATACAGAGCGCTTACTGTCACTGAGACCCATTCCAGTATTCTTCTGCTGATGGTAAGGCTTTCTTTGGCCGAGTTGCCACGTGAAGATCTCCATGCAGGCTTCGTGATTGAGTATTTCTCTATAGCATTCCTTATAGGTGCTTCCAGAGGCCATCGTGTCGCTCGCATCCTGAGCGTTCATAGCGACGACCAAGACTTTCCACTCTGAGTAGATACAGGCAAGATGATCCCCGTGGCTGATGATCCGCCGCCGTATCGACTCCGCAGACACCGCTCTTCCACAATCTGTGTGGAGAACACTAAGGACTTTTGCACTGGAGGACGGCTGCTTTGATACAATATCTGCATACCAATCAGCTTACGATGCATTTGCTAAGTTCAGTAAGAAGAAGTATCCAACGATCCTAGCCTATTTCGACAAAAATTGGGCATCATGTCGAGATATGTGGGCGTCACACGCACGTGGTAGTGTTTTCAGTGCCGGAAACACTACCACGAATTGATTAGAGGCGAATTGGCACCAGTTAAAAGCTCTGCTTGGCCGCAAACCACGGATAGACAAGATAGCAACTTGGACTCCAACTTGGAAGATCCGCCGAAGCAAACAAACACAGGTGGATCTCAGATATCAGAACATTTCAGCGTAATGACGGCTCTGCAGACAACGATAGCGACGGCTGATTTTCCTGTCTGTTTGCCAGCTGATGGTGGTAATGTCCAGTAAAGCCAGAGGCAGACCATCCCCGGAGTGGCTTGAAACATTGCACCGGTTGAGAGATAGTGCTCCCTTGCAAGAGGATACTGACCTCTTCGACACGAAATGTTTTCAAGATATATATATATCGTCCAGACTGGCTTAACCCGTCCTACATGACCACTGGGAAACATGATATCCTTGTTTATATAATACGTTTTTGAGTGATGGAGCAAATATGACAACTGCTATAAGAAATATCGTTTGGGGCCGGAATTATTGTTGGGTTTCGAGAAGTTGCCAGCTTCTAGTTGAAAAAGCTCATAATCGCCATCGGCTTCAAACTCTCAAGTCCTCCCGCACACGAACTTGAAACCAACAGAGCTCTTTGAAGAAATGTTGTTCAATTGAGGTTTTCAGAAGCACGTGAATATGGCACTCTCATCTTGCTCATGGCTTTGTTCACAGCTTGACGAGAAGAGTCTATCCGACAGCCCTTAAATGGACAGCAGAACACATACGCGCACCCTTAAGGAGTGTTCCCGTAAACGAGCTTGTTGTGGAACGCAGGGTTCTCTCCCTGAAGCTCCATCAAGCCACTTTCTAGCAGCATCTAAATGACATGGCGACGTCCATCGGCTAGACCATAGGTGTGGCAAATAATACCATCAGGGGCAACCACGGTTTGAAATTTGAAGGCGTGAACACGCTTGTGGACGTTGTGGACAGCCTGTTGGCCAATTCCAGGGCGTGAAATTGGTCTAACCGTCCCATCGATAAATCCCTAAACTCGGTCGACGCCATCACTGCTCTTGCCAGCAATTGCACGAGTGTAGCGACTTAGATTCTCTACTCATCAAAATGTAACAAATCTTCACATGTCTTGTCAAGGTGCTCGACGACGAAGTAAAATATGTAGCAGAGCGTAGAAGGAGCTCTCCCAAACATACCCGCCACGTCAACCCAACGCTGAAGGAACTCCATGCATCGGCGGCAAACACTCAAAGCCTCTGAGGGGGCCGCCCGAACTCCTACCTTTTGCTATTACTGGGTCTGGAAGCTGCAGGTACACCACCAACCGTTGCAAGTCGCTGACGATAAAGTGACACTGGTCATTGGCTTCTTTGTCTGGCATCGCAAGGATATGAAGGCGGAAATCGAGCACTAAAATGCGGTCACGGTATGATAGTGGCGCGTCAGGAACAGCTCAATGACCATAAGCATGGCGATCTCGTCATCTTCCACATTATGTGTCAGCGTAAGCACGTCTTCGTCGTCCATTATCGATGTTTGGCAAGGGAATATCGCAATATGTTTTTAGCTCACAGAAAATCACACTACGGGGTTTGACACGGACATTTATTTACGTCTGAACCGGCCACCGCTACGGAAAACCTTGGTCAAAGTGCGGTTTCATGCTACGTGATATTGCGCTACGTATTTTTCGAAATCCAGTGCTTCTGAAAGGGTCTAACATTGGGATGGTCCACTACTCAAACAAAATGCTGCGTCTACTTTTTCCTTTGCTGTAAACTTCACGTCTTCCTCTTCGCCATCCTACTCTGAATCATTGCAAGTCGTATTGAGGAACAAACCATCTGTCAACTCGCTTATTTTGGTAGGAGCGCTGTTGAGGAAACTGTCAAATCCTGAAGCGATGAAGCCGATGACTTCGTTGATAAAATATAGATTGGATCTCCAAATTGGATCTAGTGGATAGCCGCGAGCTGTGGCTATCGGGCAGCAGAGGGTTTCCTCGCAGCCGTGGTGCGCCCCGCTCAAAAATGGAGATGTCTCGAAACGCTACCGCGATCGTACTGATGGGCACTGATGGATCGACAACAAGGTAACATAATGGACGCCACCATGCATTTCATCTCCATGGATATCGAGTAGTGTTTACCCGCGTAATCTTGAGTGTTTGCCAGCGTAATCTTAACTGTCTCAATTGTTCTTCCTACGCGAGAGATTCGATCTCAGTTTCTATCTCTGCAGGGTTGCAAAAAACTCGTCGATCTTCAAGGGGTTATGGATACGTAGTCATGCATCCACAAGGATTTTGCAGATGTTTGCTTCCGTGTTTTTGCGAGACCAACGTGACGAAGACGCGCCCAAAATAATACCTGTCTGGCGAAAACAATCAAACCCGCCCTCAAGCCGTACCAGCACGACCTTACCCATTTTGTAGGCAGCAATTGATCCACTTGGTAGATATCTCGATCGATGCCTTCTTCTTCTTTGGCGAGCGCGTATTGAAATTGTCGGCGAGATAACGCCTTTTCAATGCCCTGATGATACTAGCATCTAACAGCTGGAGCTTCGACGTAATGTTGGACGGGAGGAAGTGCACACGGATATTGATCAACTCCAAGTATGCCACGGAATGTGACGATGCACGATCTAAGAGGAGTAAAACACCGATCTTTTGTCTTTTCTTGTCGTAGTTAAATTTGTGATGCCACTCTTGGAAAAAGACAACAGTCATCCCTGTTTTTTTTTTTTCGGTATGAAAACCCCAATTCCTCGCCACTTTATTTTCTTAAAGTACCTTGATTTATAAGCGTGTCCGATAAAAGAGGTTCCATCAAACCAGACCCAACGGCACTACACGCTAGGGCAACCATGATGCGTGTCTTGCTTTTCTTGGCTCCCTCAGTTTGACAGTAAGCGATATTTCCGTCTGGAAAAGCTTGTAAAAGATTCCGGTTTCGTCAAAGTTGCTCACGTCTGCCAGCGCAAACTCTTTCACCTCTGCTTGAATCACCTCTAATAGGGCTGGATTTTCAGTGATATCTACGGATCCGCTTTCTCTGTATTTTGCGGCATCGAAATCCATGCCGGCCTTGAAAATTTTCCAGACAGCCGTTCCGAAAACGCAATTTTATCCTGTTCCTATTCTCCCATCTTGGACAACAAGTGTCATTCTTAATCCTCGGCGATGATACCGTCCAGCATAATCCCTCGGTGTTGACAATGCAGCATCCATGTTGCCAGTCCTTCGTCAAGTTCTGGAAAGGCGACCATCCGGATGCGGCGAGACTGCAGGTCTTCATCTATGTTTTTTTTAGGTAAACATCAGCCTTCTTCAGATTACCAGAAATTGTTGACCGGTCGGGCCCCACCAACACCAAACTACTTCTTAGCACGCTCTGCAAGTTGTTGCTGGTCAGAACACTCTTCCAGAGGCATATTTTCTGCGTCTGCTCAAATGTGAGGTTCCCAACGAGCTTTGCCTTGCGTGACGTAATACTAACTAAAAGTTGCCTAGCGACCACGAAAATGAAGGACCCCATTCTGAGGAAAATGATAGTATTGCTGTACATGATACCAAAATGAGCAACAATTTATTATGTAGGACAGGTTATATTGCCTATCATTAGCAAAATATCATCGCAACGACAAACGTCGAATCCCGTATCTCCCAGCATTACACAGTTAGAGGAGCCAACATTGACAGAATGGATAACGCCAAAAACTGTTGTCAACAGTTTCCTCTCTTTGACATCAAAATGGCAGCGTTGCCCTTGGCCAATATTGCAAACTGAATTTGTGCATGTTACCATGCATTCCGTCCTACCCGGAAGGTCTATCTGAGATAGACCTATTTGTCCTCGCGCGCCTCGGCGCCCCCAAGGACCACAGTGTCCTTCGCTCCTTGGTGCTCTATTCTTGGCGTTGCATGCATGCCATCGTCATTGCTGTCATCAAGAAGCTAGTTCAGGTGGTGTGCTCGATCTCGTTCAGCGCTCCTGTCCACCCACAGCTCGCAAGTTGTCTCCCTGCTATCCGGAGTTATGCTTTCCAGGTGACGATGGTGCGTGCCGACGGCTGCTTAGAGCTTGAGCCATCTCTCCATAAATAGGCATGAGGACTATACACCGAGGGTGTTGCGGGTCAGCGAGAACCTGTCTACTGTGTATACCAAGATACGCAAGCTCTCCCAGATAGACACACACCAGTTTTACCGCCTTTTGTGCCCGAAGGGATTGGGGAACAGGTTGGAGTGCAAGATTGAAGATTGTGCTGGCGATTCTTGGGTGTGGGAAGTACAAAACTCCAAGCTCGTACCGCAGCCACGTTTCGCGTACGCACATACAGACGTAATTCTTACAGCGGTACATGACTTCGGTCACCGTAACGGTTAATACATGGTCGGACGCCTTATTATGTCTGACTTTATTTTGTGACTTAACCGCGTGCATTTCATGGGCTTTAACAGATACCAGCTACTGCCTGCCATCTTCGAAGTTTTAAGTATGGACGCCCTTTAGTTGTCAGTTCAACGGTGTTGCGTATTCTCTCAGAGCCGTAAGTGAGTGTCGAAAAACGTTGCGGAGGATGGTGACGACCGCGAGGGAGGAGGTGGAAGAGGAGGAGAAGGCGCGCTTATGCCCGGGAAGGTAAGTTGGAAATTCAAAACCGAACGACTGACCGGCTGCCCTTCACATGCATACTACAGCTTGACCCTGGCGTCCCAATGTGCCTCACTTGATTGCTTCCTGGTCGGATCTTCAAAGTGACACTCGAATCACCTGCGCTACTCCCCGTTGATGTCTCGAGGACATTCCAGATCTCAGCGAGCACTGCTTGCTTCACAGCTCGCGCTCGGGCCAGTGTCGTCTTCACCCACGCGAATAACACTGTACCCACTTGGACCTTGACTCGTGCGTTTGTCGTCACCATGTTGAACTTCTGGCAGTGAGCCTAGCGGTTAGCTTAGGTTGGCAAAGGTTTACATCTTACAACGCCGGCCTTTCTTGTCAGTGTGTGTCCACGTATGAAGTGTTCCTCGAGCTTTTCCGCATTGGGTTTGCGCACTTCTGCGCCACCCCGCCTGCACGTAGCAAGCATTAACCGTGTCTTTAGTTCCTGTGTAATGTAGCGAGAGGAAGCTTTTATCCTTGGACGGTAAATTGAAAAGTGTATTGATATTTACTTGCCTAAAGTTTGTTTTCCTACTTCTGCTGCTCTGTTGCAGCCAGTCAATTAAGAGTAAACCTGAGCTACCTCAATTAGCAAGTAAACTTGAATATGCATATCAACTCGACCTCGCTGAGGTCATGATCATTGGAGTAAACCTCCATGACCTCAATGAGGTCGTAAACGGAGTTCAACTCCGTTACACGACCCCGCTTCAAAGAGCAGCCTACTTTGTCGACGGACAGTGGGGGCGATGTGGCCGACCTGCTTGCACTTATGGCAGGTCGCCCGTTGCATCCACTCAGCGGTTGCACTGGGAGTGCTCCCACCCTTGACTCCGTGGTCAAATCGGAGGGAGAGCTCGATGGTCTCATCCAGGGTGGCTGGATGGTGTTCGCGGAGGTGGTGGGCGGTCTCGGACCGCAGACCCTGCTGGAAGTAGAACCGTAGTTCTAGTGGAGAAATTGGGAGTTTGTACTGAATCAGTACATCCTGAAATTCGCTCACGTAATCGTGAAGTGATCCGAGTTGCGTAATCTTACACAACTTCTCACGAAGAGAATACTCGTGATCAGGGGTAAAAACGTTTCCGCATGGCAATCTTGAAGGTCTCCCAAGTGCGGACAACCTGATTACGGTCACAGTCTGCCACGAACTGCCTGTACCAGTTCATCGGTGTCGGTGCTAAGTAGCACGACACCATAGTGACGAACGCAGCCGAGTTCTCCACCATTATGGGTTGGTAGTCGGCGTAGTACTGCTCAACGGTAAAAAAAAACAGAGCTCTAGGTCCTCATTGAGGCTTCCATGGTACTTGGGGGCTCAGCCTTCCGAGCAGCCGGTGGCTTGCTCGTCAACGTTTCCATCCGTGCTGCTTGGGCGGCGATTTGCTCATTCATGCGAGCGTGGAATTGTTCTTGCTGCTGTGCGAAGTACTGTAGCATTTCTCCGAAGGTTTGGGGGACTTGGCTAGCTTCCATGGTCGTGGGGCAGGAAAAAGGTGTATAGGTTACTCGAAGGTTACGCGAAGGTTACGCGAAGGTGACCCGATGGTTGCTCGATGGCTTCAACTGCAACGTGGACTCGGCGGCTCGATGGACGTCGAGGACTTGACAACGACAAGTGCTACTATGTAATGTAGCGAGAGGAAGCTTTTATCCTTGGACGGTAAATTGAAAAGTGTATTGATATTTACTTGCCTAAAGTTTGTTTTCCTACTTCTGCTGCTCTGTTGCAGCCAGTCAATTAAGAGTAAACCTGAGCTACCTCAATTAGCAAGTAAACTTGAATATGCATATCAACTCGACCTCGCTGAGGTCATGATCATTGGAGTAAACCTCCATGACCTCAATGAGGTCGTAAACGGAGTTCAACTCCGTTACACGACCCCGCTTCAAAGAGCAGCCTACTTTGTCGACGGACAGTGGGGGGCGATGTGGCCGACCTGCTTGCACTTATGGCAGGTCGCCCGTTGCATCCACTCAGCGGTTGCACTGGGAGTGCTCCCACCCTTGACTCCGTGGTCAAATCGGAGGGAGAGCTCGATGGTCTCATCCAGGGTGGCTGGATGGTGTTCGCGGAGGTGGTGGGCGGTCTCGGACCGCAGACCCTGCTGGAAGTAGAACCGTAGTTCTAGTGGAGAAATTGGGAGTTTGTACTGAATCAGTACATCCTGAAATTCGCTCACGTAATCGTGAAGTGATCCGAGTTGCGTAATCTTACACAACTTCTCACGAAGAGAATACTCGTGATCAGGGGTAAAAACGTTTCCGCATGGCAATCTTGAAGGTCTCCCAAGTGCGGACAACCTGATTACGGTCACAGTCTGCCACGAACTGCCTGTACCAGTTCATCGGTGTCGGTGCTAAGTAGCACGACACCATAGTGACGAACGCAGCCGAGTTCTCCACCATTATGGGTTGGTAGTCGGCGTAGTACTGCTCAACGGTAAAAAAAAACAGAGCTCTAGGTCCTCATTGAGGCTTCCATGGTACTTGGGGGCTCAGCCTTCCGAGCAGCCGGTGGCTTGCTCGTCAACGTTTCCATCCGTGCTGCTTGGGCGGCGATTTGCTCATTCATGCGAGCGTGGAATTGTTCTTGCTGCTGTGCGAAGTACTGTAGCATTTCTCCGAAGGTTTGGGGGACTTGGCTAGCTTCCATGGTCGTGGGGCAGGAAAAAGGTGTATAGGTTACTCGAAGGTTACGCGAAGGTTACGCGAAGGTGACCCGATGGTTGCTCGATGGCTTCAACTGCAACGTGGACTCGGCGGCTCGATGGACGTCGAGGACTTGACAACGACAAGTGCTACTATGTAATGTAGCGAGAGGAAGCTTTTATCCTTGGACGGTAAATTGAAAAGTGTATTGATATTTACTTGCCTAAAGTTTGTTTTCCTACTTCTGCTGCTCTGTTGCAGCCAGTCAATTAAGAGTAAACCTGAGCTACCTCAATTAGCAAGTAAACTTGAATATGCATATCAACTCGACCTCGCTGAGGTCATGATCATTGGAGTAAACCTCCATGACCTCAATGAGGTCGTAAACGGAGTTCAACTCCGTTACACGACCCCGCTTCAAAGAGCAGCCTACTTTGTCGACGGACAGTGGGGGCGATGTGGCCGACCTGCTTGCACTTATGGCAGGTCGCCCGTTGCATCCACTCAGCGGTTGCACTGGGAGTGCTCCCACCCTTGACTCCGTGGTCAAATCGGAGGGAGAGCTCGATGGTCTCATCCAGGGTGGCTGGATGGTGTTCGCGGAGGTGGTGGGCGGTCTCGGACCGCAGACCCTGCTGGAAGTAGAACCGTAGTTCTAGTGGAGAAATTGGGAGTTTGTACTGAATCAGTACATCCTGAAATTCGCTCACGTAATCGTGAAGTGATCCGAGTTGCGTAATCTTACACAACTTCTCACGAAGAGAATACTCGTGATCAGGGGTAAAAACGTTTCCGCATGGCAATCTTGAAGGTCTCCCAAGTGCGGACAACCTGATTACGGTCACAGTCTGCCACGAACTGCCTGTACCAGTTCATCGGTGTCGGTGCTAAGTAGCACGACACCATAGTGACGAACGCAGCCGAGTTCTCCACCATTATGGGTTGGTAGTCGGCGTAGTACTGCTCAACGGTAAAAAAACAGAGCTCCAGGTCCTCATTGAGGCTTCCATGGTACTTGGGGGCTCAGCCTTCCGAGCAGCCGGTGGCTTGCTCGTCAACGTTTCCATCCGTGCTGCTTGGGCGGCGATTTGCTCATTCATGCGAGCGTGGAATTGTTCTTGCTGCTGTGCGAAGTACTGTAGCATTTCTCCGAAGGTTTGGGGGACTTGGCTAGCTTCCATGGTCGTGGGGCAGGAAAAAGGTGTATAGGTTACTCGAAGGTTACGCGAAGGTTACGCGAAGGTGACCCGATGGTTGCTCGATGGCTTCAACTGCAACGTGGACTCGGCGGCTCGATGGACGTCGAGGACTTGACAACGACAAGTGCTACTATGTAATGTAGCGAGAGGAAGCTTTTATCCTTGGACGGTAAATTGAAAAGTGTATTGATATTTACTTGCCTAAAGTTTGTTTTCCTACTTCTGCTGCTCTGTTGCAGCCAGTCAATTAAGAGTAAACCTGAGCTACCTCAATTAGTAAGTAAACTTGAATATGCATATCAACTCGACCTCGCTGAGGTCATGATCATTGAGTAAACCTCCATGACCTCAATGAGGTCGTAAACGGAGTTCAACTCCGTTACACGACCCCGCTTCAAAGAGCAGCCTACTTTGTCGACGGACAGTGGGGGCGATGTGGCCGACCTGCTTGCACTTATGGCAGGTCGCCCGTTGCACCCACTCAGCAGTTGCACTGGGAGTGCTCCCACCCTTGACTCCGTGGTCAAATCGGAGGGAGAGCTCGATGGTCTCATCCAGGGTGGCTGGATGGTGTTCGCGGAGGTGGTGGGCGGTCTCGGACCGCAGACCCTGCTGGAAGTAGAACCGTAGTTCTAGTGGAGAAATTGGGAGTTTGTACTGAATCAGTACATCCTGAAATTCGCTCACGTAATCGTGAAGTGATCCGAGTTGCGTAATCTTACACAACTTCTCACGAAGAGAATACTCGTGATCAGGGGTAAAAACGTTTCCGCATGGCAATCTTGAAGGTCTCCCAAGTGCGGACAACCTGATTACGGTCACAGTCTGCCACGAACTGCCTGTACCAGTTCATCGGTGTCGGTGCTAAGTAGCACGACACCATAGTGACGAACGCAGCCGAGTTCTCCACCATTATGGGTTGGTAGTCGGCGTAGTACTGCTCAACGGTAAAAAAACAGAGCTCCAGGTCCTCATTGAGGCTTCCATGGTACTTGGGGGCTCAGCCTTCCGAGCAGCCGGTGGCTTGCTCGTCAACGTTTCCATCCGTGCTGCTTGGGCGGCGATTTGCTCATTCATGCGAGCGTGGAATTGTTCTTGCTGCTGTGCGAAGTACTGTAGCATTTCTCCGAAGGTTTGGGGGACTTGGCTAGCTTCCATGGTCGTGGGGCAGGAAAAAGGTGTATAGGTTACTCGAAGGTTACGCGAAGGTTACGCGAAGGTGACCCGATGGTTGCTCGATGGCTTCAACTGCAACGTGGACTCGGCGGCTCGATGGACGTCGAGGACTTGACAACGACAAGTGCTACTATGTAATGTAGCGAGAGGAAGCTTTTATCCTTGGACGGTAAATTGAAAAGTGTATTGATATTTACTTGCCTAAAGTTTGTTTTCCTACTTCTGCTGCTCTGTTGCAGCCAGTCAATTAAGAGTAAACCTGAGCTACCTCAATTAGCAAGTAAACTTGAATATGCATATCAACTCGACCTCGCTGAGGTCATGATCATTGGAGTAAACCTCCATGACCTCAATGAGGTCGTAAACGGAGTTCAACTCCGTTACACGACCCCGCTTCAAAGAGCAGCCTACTTTGTCGACGGACAGTGGGGGCGATGTGGCCGACCTGCTTGCACTTATGGCAGGTCGCCCGTTGCATCCACTCAGCGGTTGCACTGGGAGTGCTCCCACCCTTGACTCCGTGGTCAAATCGGAGGGAGAGCTCGATGGTCTCATCCAGGGTGGCTGGATGGTGTTCGCGGAGGTGGTGGGCGGTCTCGGACCGCAGACCCTGCTGGAAGTAGAACCGTAGTTCTAGTGGAGAAATTGGGAGTTTGTACTGAATCAGTACATCCTGAAATTCGCTCACGTAATCGTGAAGTGATCCGAGTTGCGTAATCTTACACAACTTCTCACGAAGAGAATACTCGTGATCAGGGGTAAAAACGTTTCCGCATGGCAATCTTGAAGGTCTCCCAAGTGCGGACAACCTGATTACGGTCACAGTCTGCCACGAACTGCCTGTACCAGTTCATCGGTGTCGGTGCTAAGTAGCACGACACCATAGTGACGAACGCAGCCGAGTTCTCCACCATTATGGGTTGGTAGTCGGCGTAGTACTGCTCAACGGTAAAAAAAAACAGAGCTCCAGGTCCTCATTGAGGCTTCCATGGTACTTGGGGGCTCAGCCTTCCGAGCAGCCGGTGGCTTGCTCGTCAACGTTTCCATCCGTGCTGCTTGGGCGGCGATTTGCTCATTCATGCGAGCGTGGAATTGTTCTTGCTGCTGTGCGAAGTACTGTAGCATTTCTCCGAAGGTTTGGGGGACTTGGCTAGCTTCCATGGTCGTGGGGCAGGAAAAAGGTGTATAGGTTACTCGAAGGTTACGCGAAGGTTACGCGAAGGTGACCCGATGGTTGCTCGATGGCTTCAACTGCAACGTGGACTCGGCGGCTCGATGGACGTCGAGGACTTGACAACGACAAGTGCTACTATGTAATGTAGCGAGAGGAAGCTTTTATCCTTGGACGGTAAATTGAAAAGTGTATTGATATTTACTTGCCTAAAGTTTGTTTTCCTACTTCTGCTGCTCTGTTGCAGCCAGTCAATTAAGAGTAAACCTGAGCTACCTCAATTAGCAAGTAAACTTGAATATGCATATCAACTCGACCTCGCTGAGGTCATGATCATTGAGTAAACCTCCATGACCTCAATGAGGTCGTAAACGGAGTTCAACTCCGTTACACGACCCCGCTTCAAAGAGCAGCCTACTTTGTCGACGGACAGGGGGGCGATGTGGCCGACCTGCTTGCACTTATGGCAGGTCGCCCGTTGCATCCACTCAGCGGTTGCACTGGGAGTGCTCCCACCCTTGACTCCGTGGTCAAATCGGAGGGAGAGCTCGATGGTCTCATCCAGGGTGGCTGGATGGTGTTCGCGGAGGTGGTGGGCGGTCTCGGACCGCAGACCCTGCTGGAAGTAGAACCGTAGTTCTAGTGGAGAAATTGGGAGTTTGTACTGAATCAGTACATCCTGAAATTCGCTCACGTAATCGTGAAGTGATCCGAGTTGCGTAATCTTACACAACTTCTCACGAAGAGAATACTCGTGATCAGGGGTAAAAACGTTTCCGCATGGCAATCTTGAAGGTCTCCCAAGTGCGGACAACCTGATTACGGTCACAGTCTGCCACGAACTGCCTGTACCAGTTCATCGGTGTCGGTGCTAAGTAGCACGACACCATAGTGACGAACGCAGCCGAGTTCTCCACCATTATGGGTTGGTAGTCGGCGTAGTACTGCTCAACGGTAAAAAAACAGAGCTCCAGGTCCTCATTGAGGCTTCCATGGTACTTGGGGGCTCAGCCTTCCGAGCAGCCGGTGGCTTGCTCGTCAACGTTTCCATCCGTGCTGCTTGGGCGGCGATTTGCTCATTCATGCGAGCGTGGAATTGTTCTTGCTGCTGTGCGAAGTACTGTAGCATTTCTCCGAAGGTTTGGGGGACTTGGCTAGCTTCCATGGTCGTGGGGCAGGAAAAAGGTGTATAGGTTACTCGAAGGTTACGCGAAGGTTACGCGAAGGTGACCCGATGGTTGCTCGATGGCTTCAACTGCAACGTGGACTCGGCGGCTCGATGGACGTCGAGGACTTGACAACGACAAGTGCTACTATGTAATGTAGCGAGAGGAAGCTTTTATCCTTGGACGGTAAATTGAAAAGTGTATTGATATTTACTTGCCTAAAGTTTGTTTTCCTACTTCTGCTGCTCTGTTGCAGCCAGTCAATTAAGAGTAAACCTGAGCTACCTCAATTAGCAAGTAAACTTGAATATGCATATCAACTCGACCTCGCTGAGGTCATGATCATTGGAGTAAACCTCCATGACCTCAATGAGGTCGTAAACGGAGTTCAACTCCGTTACACGACCCCGCTTCAAAGAGCAGCCTACTTTGTCGACGGACAGTGGGGGGCGATGTGGCCGACCTGCTTGCACTTATGGCAGGTCGCCCGTTGCATCCACTCAGCGGTTGCACTGGGAGTGCTCCCACCCTTGACTCCGTGGTCAAATCGGAGGGAGAGCTCGATGGTCTCATCCAGGGTGGCTGGATGGTGTTCGCGGAGGTGGTGGGCGGTCTCGGACCGCAGACCCTGCTGGAAGTAGAACCGTAGTTCTAGTGGAGAAATTGGGAGTTTGTACTGAATCAGTACATCCTGAAATTCGCTCACGTAATCGTGAAGTGATCCGAGTTGCGTAATCTTACACAACTTCTCACGAAGAGAATACTCGTGATCAGGGGTAAAAACGTTTCCGCATGGCAATCTTGAAGGTCTCCCAAGTGCGGACAACCTGATTACGGTCACAGTCTGCCACGAACTGCCTGTACCAGTTCATCGGTGTCGGTGCTAAGTAGCACGACACCATAGTGACGAACGCAGCCGAGTTCTCCACCATTATGGGTTGGTAGTCGGCGTAGTACTGCTCAACGGTAAAAAAACAGAGCTCCAGGTCCTCATTGAGGCTTCCATGGTACTTGGGGGCTCAGCCTTCCGAGCAGCCGGTGGCTTGCTCGTCAACGTTTCCATCCGTGCTGCTTGGGCGGCGATTTGCTCATTCATGCGAGCGTGGAATTGTTCTTGCTGCTGTGCGAAGTACTGTAGCATTTCGAAGGTTTGGGGGACTTGGCTAGCTTCCATGGTCGTGGGGCAGGAAAAAGGTGTATAGGTTACTCGAAGGTTACGCGAAGGTTACGCGAAGGTGACCCGATGGTTGCTCGATGGCTTCAACTGCAACGTGGACTCGGCGGCTCGATGGACGTCGAGGACTTGACAACGACAAGTGCTACTATGTAATGTAGCGAGAGGAAGCTTTTATCCTTGGACGGTAAATTGAAAAGTGTATTGATATTTACTTGCCTAAAGTTTGTTTTCCTACTTCTGCTGCTCTGTTGCAGCCAGTCAATTAAGAGTAAACCTGAGCTACCTCAATTAGCAAGTAAACTTGAATATGCATATCAACTCGACCTCGCTGAGGTCATGATCATTGAGTAAACCTCCATGACCTCAATGAGGTCGTAAACGGAGTTCAACTCCGTTACACGACCCCGCTTCAAAGAGCAGCCTACTTTGTCGACGGACAGTGGGGGCGATGTGGCCGACCTGCTTGCACTTATGGCAGGTCGCCCGTTGCATCCACTCAGCGGTTGCACTGGGAGTGCTCCCACCCTTGACTCCGTGGTCAAATCGGAGGGAGAGCTCGATGGTCTCATCCAGGGTGGCTGGATGGTGTTCGCGGAGGTGGTGGGCGGTCTCGGACCGCAGACCCTGCTGGAAGTAGAACCGTAGTTCTAGTGGAGAAATTGGGAGTTTGTACTGAATCAGTACATCCTGAAATTCGCTCACGTAATCGTGAAGTGATCCGAGTTGCGTAATCTTACACAACTTCTCACGAAGAGAATACTCGTGATCAGGGGGTAAAAACGTTTCCGCATGGCAATCTTGAAGGTCTCCCAAGTGCGGACAACCTGATTACGGTCACAGTCTGCCACGAACTGCCTGTACCAGTTCATCGGTGTCGGTGCTAAGTAGCACGACACCATAGTGACGAACGCAGCCGAGTTCTCCACCATTATGGGTTGGTAGTCGGCGTAGTACTGCTCAACGGTAAAAAAAAACAGAGCTCCAGGTCCTCATTGAGGCTTCCATGGTACTTGGGGGCTCAGCCTTCCGAGCAGCCGGTGGCTTGCTCGTCAACGTTTCCATCCGTGCTGCTTGGGCGGCGATTTGCTCATTCATGCGAGCGTGGAATTGTTCTTGCTGCTGTGCGAAGTACTGTAGCATTTCTCCGAAGGTTTGGGGGACTTGGCTAGCTTCCATGGTCGTGGGGCAGGAAAAAGGTGTATAGGTTACTCGAAGGTTACGCGAAGGTTACGCGAAGGTGACCCGATGGTTGCTCGATGGCTTCAACTGCAACGTGGACTCGGCGGCTCGATGGACGTCGAGGACTTGACAACGACAAGTGCTACTATGTAATGTAGCGAGAGGAAGCTTTTATCCTTGGACGGTAAATTGAAAAGTGTATTGATATTTACTTGCCTAAAGTTTGTTTTCCTACTTCTGCTGCTCTGTTGCAGCCAGTCAATTAAGAGTAAACCTGAGCTACCTCAATTAGCAAGTAAACTTGAATATGCATATCAACTCGACCTCGCTGAGGTCATGATCATTGGAGTAAACCTCCATGACCTCAATGAGGTCGTAAACGGAGTTCAACTCCGTTACACGACCCCGCTTCAAAGAGCAGCCTACTTTGTCGACGGACAGTGGGGGCGATGTGGCCGACCTGCTTGCACTTATGGCAGGTCGCCCGTTGCATCCACTCAGCGGTTGCACTGGGAGTGCTCCCACCCTTGACTCCGTGGTCAAATCGGAGGGAGAGCTCGATGGTCTCATCCAGGGTGGCTGGATGGTGTTCGCGGAGGTGGTGGGCGGTCTCGGACCGCAGACCCTGCTGGAAGTAGAACCGTAGTTCTAGTGGAGAAATTGGGAGTTTGTACTGAATCAGTACATCCTGAAATTCGCTCACGTAATCGTGAAGTGATCCGAGTTGCGTAATCTTACACAACTTCTCACGAAGAGAATACTCGTGATCAGGGGGTAAAAACGTTTCCGCATGGCAATCTTGAAGGTCTCCCAAGTGCGGACAACCTGATTACGGTCACAGTCTGCCACGAACTGCCTGTACCAGTTCATCGGTGTCGGTGCTAAGTAGCACGACACCATAGTGACGAACGCAGCCGAGTTCTCCACCATTATGGGTTGGTAGTCGGCGTAGTACTGCTCAACGGTAAAAAAAAACAGAGCTCCAGGTCCTCATTGAGGCTTCCATGGTACTTGGGGGCTCAGCCTTCCGAGCAGCCGGTGGCTTGCTCGTCAACGTTTCCATCCGTGCTGCTTGGGCGGCGATTTGCTCATTCATGCGAGCGTGGAATTGTTCTTGCTGCTGTGCGAAGTACTGTAGCATTTCTCCGAAGGTTTGGGGGACTTGGCTAGCTTCCATGGTCGTGGGGCAGGAAAAAGGTGTATAGGTTACTCGAAGGTTACGCGAAGGTTACGCGAAGGTGACCCGATGGTTGCTCGATGGCTTCAACTGCAACGTGGACTCGGCGGCTCGATGGACGTCGAGGACTTGACAACGACAAGTGCTACTATGTAATGTAGCGAGAGGAAGCTTTTATCCTTGGACGGTAAATTGAAAAGTGTATTGATATTTACTTGCCTAAAGTTTGTTTTCCTACTTCTGCTGCTCTGTTGCAGCCAGTCAATTAAGAGTAAACCTGAGCTACCTCAATTAGCAAGTAAACTTGAATATGCATATCAACTCGACCTCGCTGAGGTCATGATCATTGAGTAAACCTCCATGACCTCAATGAGGTCGTAAACGGAGTTCAACTCCGTTACACGACCCCGCTTCAAAGAGCAGCCTACTTTGTCGACGGACAGTGGGGGCGATGTGGCCGACCTGCTTGCACTTATGGCAGGTCGCCCGTTGCATCCACTCAGCGGTTGCACTGGGAGTGCTCCCACCCTTGACTCCGTGGTCAAATCGGAGGGAGAGCTCGATGGTCTCATCCAGGGTGGCTGGATGGTGTTCGCGGAGGTGGTGGGCGGTCTCGGACCGCAGACCCTGCTGGAAGTAGAACCGTAGTTCTAGTGGAGAAATTGGGAGTTTGTACTGAATCAGTACATCCTGAAATTCGCTCACGTAATCGTGAAGTGATCCGAGTTGCGTAATCTTACACAACTTCTCACGAAGAGAATACTCGTGATCAGGGGTAAAAACGTTTCCGCATGGCAATCTTGAAGGTCTCCCAAGTGCGGACAACCTGATTACGGTCACAGTCTGCCACGAACTGCCTGTACCAGTTCATCGGTGTCGGTGCTAAGTAGCACGACACCATAGTGACGAACGCAGCCGAGTTCTCCACCATTATGGGTTGGTAGTCGGCGTAGTACTGCTCAACGGTAAAAAAAAACAGAGCTCCAGGTCCTCATTGAGGCTTCCATGGTACTTGGGGGCTCAGCCTTCCGAGCAGCCGGTGGCTTGCTCGTCAACGTTTCCATCCGTGCTGCTTGGTCGGCGATTTGCTCATTCATGCGAGCGTGGAATTGTTCTTGCTGCTGTGCGAAGTACTGTAGCATTTCTCCGAAGGTTTGGGGGACTTGGCTAGCTTCCATGGTCGTGGGGCAGGAAAAAGGTGTATAGGTTACTCGAAGGTTACGCGAAGGTTACGCGAAGGTGACCCGATGGTTGCTCGATGGCTTCAACTGCAACGTGGACTCGGCGGCTCGATGGACGTCGAGGACTTGACAACGACAAGTGCTACTATGTAATGTAGCGAGAGGAAGCTTTTATCCTTGGACGGTAAATTGAAAAGTGTATTGATATTTACTTGCCTAAAGTTTGTTTTCCTACTTCTGCTGCTCTGTTGCAGCCAGTCAATTAAGAGTAAACCTGAGCTACCTCAATTAGCAAGTAAACTTGAATATGCATATCAACTCGACCTCGCTGAGGTCATGATCATTGAGTAAACCTCCATGACCTCAATGAGGTCGTAAACGGAGTTCAACTCCGTTACATCCTGGCTGTAGTCGAAATGTGTCTGCTGGCCGTCCCGCTAGACGATTCGACGTTGAAATCGTTTGATCTGCCTCGCCATTATATACGTTTAGCGCGTGTTCTAGTCATATGAAACCCTGACAAATTCGTTACAGTTTTCTGAGTATCAATCCAGCGATCGAATTTTGTCCATATTTTTGTTGGGGTTAGAGATTTAGCCTATCTCGATTTACAAATGCTTGAAAAATGTTTTTATAACAGGAGGCTGCTGCTGGCGGAACGTGACTGCAGCGCTTTTTATCTGGAGCACTTATCTGTCGTTCTCCGCGCCGCAGTCGCTAATTTTCTGTTGCAGAGACTGTCTTTGGTGTTGCGCTGCTGTGGATCGTTATTTTGCGCGAGTGTCTTGGACGAAATCACGCACATAATCCTTAATGGTGACGTCGATGCAATTTGTTGATATGGCCATCGGGAGGCCAGCTCGTGGACTTACGAGACTATTTTGGCGCAACTGGAAGTCTATTGCTTCAGGATGAGAGCCCCAGCTTTAAAATGGAACACAGTGTGGATGGATCTCGCTACCATGCCAAACGAGAATTGTTCTCTTGCAACACTGTGCTCGACTGCTGACCAGGGGCGCCGGAGTCGCTACCACTCGCAAATGCTACTCTGGTAGGTAAAACGCTGTCGAAAGCGTCAGGTAAAGTCTGTCGATCTCTGCGGAGTTCTCGTTCGTAAAGCGAGCCACTTGGAACACCGAGTGCAAGTGTGAGGAGTGCAGCAATCAGCTCCAGCATAGCCAGGAGTGTCGACGAAAAGTGTTCAACCAGCCCGCCGACCGCAAGACCAACGTAGGCTACAGCAAAAACCAAGAGTGCGACTCGAGTCAGTCGAACCAGCACAATGTGGCCAACATACGCCACAGCTCCACCCGTCAAAGATAATGCAGCGAAAACCATGTGGAATACCACAGTGAAATACTCCAGAGGAGAGGTGATGCACGTGCTGATAGCGTGCTCTCTTGGTGCAGTTGGAAGCAACGAGGCTGAACACGGTCGACTGGCTGCCACCACCGCTACCATGATGCAATACAAGAACAGCAATAAATTGAAACTTACCAGAACTCCTCGAGCTAGTACGCCACGACTTGAAAGCACCATCGGTTAAATCGCAAACAAGCGGCTTTGACGAGCCTCGAGGTGCCGCATCATCCTTATTTGCGGCCAGCTCCCGCCCTGTCAAACCGTTTTATGATTTTCGCAGTCGCCAATCCAAGTATATCAATGGCACCTGCGATCGTGGATCCAACATGACGACGAAACCCATGCGTCCGCATCATCTCGTCAATGGAGAGATAGTTTTGCACTTGCCTCGGCAGCAAGAGGTATGCCACTAGACGACCTCATACCTATCGGTGGCGTTCCAGGAGGGAAAAGCGCAAAGCGTGATGGCCCTAGTGACCTTACTAGCGGTCTCATCTCGATCACTGGCGCTCGTGCCAACGTCGATGTTGACATGGACGATTTTGATGTCGGCGATTTGCTCGGCGACGGCTCCGGCAAAAGCAAGTCCAAGTCCAAAGACAAGTTCGACGATTCGTCTTCAAAGAAAAAGAAGAAATCCAAGGATAAGGATAAGTCCAAGAGCTCCAGCAGTAGCAAGAAGAAGAGCAAGTCCAAGTCCAAGAAATCCACGTTTGACGACGACGATTTTGGAAGTGCGGTGGACGAATGGACTCCGTCGTCGAAGACCTGGGATAGCGCAGCTGAGCTGGAGATGGCTGCAGCTGCCGCTGCGAGACGAAAGAATGCCAAGCCCAGTGGAGGAATGGACGACGAGTTCGCGAAAATGTTAGGCTTTGACAGCGGAGATGTTGGTTCCGGAGTAGCGTTCGAGTCTCCTCCGTTGTCGCCGGAGCCTGTCACGACAATGAATGACGACACTAGTAAATTTGACGATGATTTTGGGATCTCCAGCTATAAACCAACCGTACGAGGGTCCAAGAAGGCCGACAGCAGCCGCGATACAAGCTCAAATGAGATCGATGATGCCGATACAAATGCCACGAAAGGGGTATCTGCCGCTTTTTCCAAGACGGTGACGAAGGAGTCAAAGATTCGTCGTCGCTGTCATTTCTGGGATCAACAACCGAGCGTCGGGGTGGCTTGCGTGGTGGCAGAAGGCAAGCTGGTGCCATGGAAGACGACCCGTTTAGTCAGGGGTCAACTGCTAAATCGTCGAGCTCAGCCTTAGACTCACTTTTCGGTGCGAGCAGCAAGAAGAGCAATTTTGACGACCTCTTTGCGAATACACCAAGAGGGTCTTCCGAAGTTGCTTCTCAACAGGAAAAAACAGTGAAGACAGCAATGAGGATACCATTCGAGGCGCTCGGCAGGCAGCCCCCGTGTCAGCAAAAGGTGATTTGCTTGCAGATTTATTCTTGACGGAGTCACGGAGTTCTTCTCGGAGTCAACGTCAGCAGCAGGAGCAGGAGCCCATTCAAACGACAAATCCAACTACCAGTTTCAAAGAGAAGAAGAACGAGAAGGCGGAGATTACACCTGAAGTTCCGCCGAAAGTGATTGTGGACCCCGCAAAGCAGCAAAATGATCTACTGGCGGAGCTTTTCGCTGCCCCAAGTGCATCAAAATTCTCAGCACGCGAAACCTCCATCCAACGACAGGAAGAACCAAAGCCACAAACACAACCACGCACGCTTTCGACCTCGAGCAAATCTCCGACCTCGACAGAAGATGCTGGGGCTAGTGCTGCCAGTGCACGAGACAGTCTTTTGATGGATCTACTGAACGATGCCCTCCTCCAAAGTCCAGTGAGCCGGCGCTATCAAGGCGTCGAAGCCGAAACAATGGCATTGGCAGCAATGCTCCATCTCCGGAGAAAGAGTTGTCTCGGAAAGAAGACGATTTCATCAGGTCGCCGCCAGCTTCATCAGCTCAACCACAGCCACTGCCATCAGTTCCAGAGGTGCCAGTTGCCAGACCTGAAACCCTGCCCTCACCAGGCCAAAGAAGAACTTTGACGATAAACGCAAATGCTTTGGCGATCCGTGAAAATGAGTTCGAGCAGTCCAAGGACAGCTTGCTGGAGGAGATTTTGCCGTCGTCACCGGTGTCAGCTGCGTCACCGAGCCCACGCCGCCGGAATTCGTACTCGCAATCATTTGAGGCCGACGAAGATCATGAAGACTTGGCTGGTTCTGGTGCCAAACACCCGAGTACCAATCCAATCCTAACAGAAGCTCCACCGATGCCATTACCGGAGTCGCTGCAGACGCAAGACCGCAACAGTGATGGAGACCAGAAACCAACTGCTCCGGCTTGTAACTGCGACGAGCGCGAGGCAGCAACTACTGCGGCTTTCGAAAGCGAGCGATCAGGCTTCCAGCTTAGAATTGATGAGCTCACTCAGCAGTTGGAAACCCAAACGGCTTCTAGCAACGAGCTGAGGTCGCAGTTGGAATCTCACGGAGCCTCAACCGCCCAGCTTTCGCAGCAACTGGAAGCTCAGCAGCTCTCCAACAATCAACTTTCGCAGCAATTAGAGGCCCAAAAGTATCCAACATCGAACTTGCACAGCAACTAGAAATCCAACAAGCCTCCAACAACCAGCTTTCACAGCAGCTAGAAACTCGCATCGCAGCTAATGCGCAGCTCGTTCAACAGCTCGCCACAGCAAATAACGAAAAATTGCAGGCGGATCAACTCGCCGCAACAAGTAAAGACGACGCTGCCAGTTATCAACACCGCGCCGAGTTGCTGGAGAACGAGCTGCGCAGTCTTCGTGAGGAATTATCACGTTCCAAGAAAGCGGTTCAAGACGTCGAGTTAACGCTGGCACGGAAAATTGCCGAGCATGACGAAGTCGACCAGCTCGAACGTCATCGCGAGAAGCGCGCTTGAGGCTCTAAGTGCACAACTACAACGTGCATTAGCTCGACTCGCCGTCTCGCAACAAGTGAACGAGGAAGGCCCGGGATATGACACCTCTGCAGCGCGCGTAGCTGCTGAAGATGAAGCTCGACTTCGCGTCATCGCCTCTCTAGAAGGGAGTTCGAAGCGAGCTGCTCAACACGCTGAAGAAGAACGCGCCAAACTGGCAGAACTTCTGCGCGAACTGGAAGCCAACACTCGCAATGCCCGACAAGGAGCTCTCGAGGACAAAGAGCGATTGAGACAAGAGCAGCAGCGTCTCGATGCACTCAGCGTCCACCTGCAGGCTCAAACTGCGGCGTTGCGGGACCAAGAAGCTTCTCACGCAGCTTATATGGGACAGCAACTCGCTGAAGCTCGGGAAGATGCTCGCATCTACGAGGCGAGGCTTGCAACACGGCGAACGCAGCTTGAACGCGACGAGCGTGCACTGTACGAGACCCGAGCGGAGTTTGCAGCCTTCCGGGAACAGACTGCGCTGGAAATCGAACGCGAGCACGAAGAGCTTCGTGCGTCGCGCCTTCAGTTAGAAGATGCCTGGCGAGAGCTGCGAGCGGATCGAGAAGACCTTGAGCAAGAACTAGCCAGCCACGAAGGCGAATTCCAAGCACTCGAAAGCTTGCGGCAAGAAGTTCAACAAGCGGAAGCGCGACTCGCCGAGCGCTCGCAAGAAGTGGTGGCTCTAGCAAAGAAAGTGGATGCAGGCACTCAAGAATTGCTAGCACGTGAGCAGCTCGTAGCAGAGCAAGCTGCCGTGGTGCAGAACGCCGATACCTCTTTTTCCGACCGAGAACGCGCATTGGAACGCGTTAAGGCCGACTTGGAAGCTCGCGAGCACAGACTGCACGTCCAGATCCGACAACTCGATAGTGCACGTGGAAGGTTCACTCAGCAGCGACTAGAGCAGCAGCAACTGATGTCCGCCACTAGAAGACACTACACAGCAGCAGTCAAGACGTCGAATCCGGTTGTCCACAACAACAAGACGTGGCGACAGCATATGATCTCCTCATCTACGTGCCCTCCTAGCAACAATCAGCAGTCACCGGTGAAAACCCAAGTCAAAAGAAATGCGTGGCAAACGGAGTCGCATCTCGACGAAGATCCGTCTGGATTGACACCGGCCTTGAGGAGACAAGTCGAAGCGAATTGGCAGCGTCGTGGACAGTCAACAAGTCGCCAGCGTTCGGGGACGGGACTAAAGTTTGATCTCCACGATTTTGAACCGATCGCATCACTGGCAACGGGCTGGTCCGCGAAAACAACACACACAGAGGCACCGACATCCTGCACAAGTGCATACCCCAGTGCAGGTGCTACGGCAAAATCGACAAGTGTCGCCACACAGCAGAAGCGCGTCCAGCTTCCTCATCAAAGCCCGCACCAAGCATTCCACAAACAGCAAGATCTTCGGCAACCCTCCATTTCTACCAAAACAGCGCAGCCGCAGACGTCTCGCATGCCACCACCACCGTCAACTCGATCATCTGAGAGCTTTCAACCATCGCTGCGTATTAATCTTTAAGTACAGTAACTACAACGCTTCCACCACAAAGCACCAGAAAATATTAAAACACCCACAATCATCATATTCGAGGTGGAGCACGATATGTATCGTAGCGATCCCCGCTATTTGCCTTCATGAGCCGACAAATCGAGTTCCAGCACATAGACAGAAGTTGCTTTATCTCCTTTTTCACAACGTCATGGCAGCCCTGATAAGTCTTCCAATCGTTACCACCAAACGAAGAAGTCACGAAATACAACTCGAAAGTTGGTGGGCGCGCCGTGGTCATAGTTACCAGGATACGGTCAATGTTTTCTTTCTGAAAGGGGCGGCTGTGAGATGTGACCACTTGATACAATCGATTCGGGGGCTCGAAAGCGACGGTCGCCCAAATGGATGACGGCAAGCGGTAAGACCCAGCTGTTGAAGTGGAATTCACGGCAACATTGTCCTTCACCGCCATTTGCGTACCAGGCAATAGAATTAAACGCTCTTGCTCTTTGCTCTTCGTGCATTCACGTGCTTGCTCTTTGCTCTCCCTCTTGCGCGTTTTAGGCTTCTCGTTTTGATCGCTCGCGCAGCTGTTGCTTATTCTTGCGGTGTCGTCCAAGTTAATCTCACGAGTCGCACTGCTCTTGCACTCGTCGATACGAGTGCACTCGCAGTTGTGCCAGTGAATGACTTGCTGGCTGCCTCAGGAACTCCAAAAACTGCGTCTTGTTCCAGTGAAGCAAATTCGCCACGACTTTCTCCTCCACATAGCAAGACACAAACGCATAGCTTAAGAACTTGAACTCATCGTCGACACACAGGTGCAGCATGTTGTCCACAATATTATCACGCGGGCTTTCCACATATCGAGATAGTACCTCTAACGACACCAGGGTGACCCGATCTTCTAGACGCTGCTGATCGCGTTGTCTGTAATCGTAGGGCAGCACAAACCGAGGGATCCCACCCCACCAATTATAGAGGTCCGCTACCAGTTCAATGGAGAGTGTGGGAAACACGCTCTCACGACAGAGTGCTATCTGCTGCCAACTCCAGACCGGCATGTACAACGTGGTCGACCAGCCTTTGTAATTTTCGTACCAAACTTATTCATCCGTGAGCACGATCGTTTTCGCCCGGACGACTTCAAATTCGGCTCCGTCCGTGATGTAGCACGTCGACGGCAGGAAAAGCACCTCTCGAAAGACCTGGTACGATCCATCGATAACGCCCTACGTAGTGAAAAGAAGCCATTTCCTAAACAACCTGCTCCGATACACCACAGTCTCGCCTTGCTTGATTAAATGACACAGCATTGCGTAGCCGAAGTACGTCTTGCCGACACCACGGACGCTCCAAATAATGACAGTTGAAGTGTCGGGGTCTCTGATGAGCTTCAATACTTGCTGGAGTAGCCCCGATAGCATTGCCGGATGTAGATCGATAGCCCACAGGGCTCACCAAGGAATTGGACATTTTCCGGGAGTTGAAGCATCGAGTCGGTCATGGAGCAGGCTGCATTTGATGCCGCAAACCTCCAGAATGGAGTGTCCAATTCATCATTTGCGTTCACCTCTTCCGCCCGGATTTTTACTTCGTTGACGACGATCGTAGGCATATTTTTTGGTGTGGCCACATGCCCACCTCAACAAGAAGAGCACTCTCTGAAGTCTCGCCGTAGCCTCCTGGTAAAGTTTGGAATGCATGGAGGGGTCTTCTGCAATATACGACGATCGATCACGAAAGACGCTGAGGCGAAGATGGCTCATCCACAAGAGATACTTGTCCTTGTGGCGGTCTTGGATCGCCTTCCGCAAGTCGTCGACCAGGACATTCTCCGCACATCTCACAGACGCGACGTCGAGCGAACCTCCTCCAAACACCAGCTTGTAGAAAAAGCGTCGCATTTGCCCCAACCAGCTCACAAACGTTTGTTTCCATCATCAAGCATCAAGTCAACAGCTCCATCGATCGTATCCGTTTGAAAAGTATTGACCGCAGCGAGACGTGCTCCACTGGAACTCTAGCTAATCACGACGTTTCTCACCGGCGTAGCCACTTAGGCGCGGCAGTTTTCAATGTTGAAGATCATGATGTCCGTGGCGCCCACGTCGTGGAGCTGGTCCATGACGTCCGACACAGTGTCTGCCTCCACCATCGCCGAGACGGCGAAGCCTCCACCCACCAGCGAGTTGATCGTCGGCGAGCGACGTCCGGGGTGATCTTGGTAGCCGCGTCGAGCTTCTCCTGGTCCACATTGTACGTGACCATTCGGTACTTGGTGGCGGTGATGTAGCCGAGAATGCGCTGGTGGACCTTGTGCACCAGGTCCTTGTGGGCCGACTGCGGGTTGGCGATCAGCACAGCCTGAGTCGTCAGGATGGTCGAGATCATCTCCAGTCCTGCGGCCTTCATGGTGGTGCCAGTCTCCACAAGATCCACGATACCGTCAGCCAGTCCCAGCGAGCAGGCCGCCTCCACAGACCCCGACACATACTTGATCTTGGTGGGGCCAGTGGCTTCCGTCTCGAACTGTTTGAAGTAGTCGCGCGTGACTTCCGGGAACGACGTCACGATGCGCTTGCCCGCCAGGATTTTGGGGTCCGTGACGGCATCCTTGACGGGCGTTTGTACACCGAGACTGCACTTGCCGAAGCCCAGCTGCATGAGCTCCTCGACCGACGTCTTGGTCTCGGCCACAATGTCCTGGCCAGTGATACCGATGTCCAGATTACCTTCTCCCACGTACGTGGCGATGTCAGCAGCTGGCAGGAACACCAGCGTCACGGGGAGACTCGAGCAGAGCGCAATGTCCACGCGGTTCGGCTGCAATAGAGGCGTCCGTTAGTGCGTCAATTCGGGTGGGGACAATAAATGATGAGACTTTACCCGGTGGTAGCTGAGGCCGGCACCCTTGATGAGCTGGATGATCTTGTCGTGCAGACGGCCCTTCTTGGGGATGGCGAACAGCAGTCGGTCCTCCGGCTTGGGCACGGGCGCGGGCGGCGTCGACGACATTGTTGATGTTGAATGGAGGAATCGCAAAGTGTGACGTATGGCTGCCAAGAGACGCTATTATAAATCTGATTGCGCTATCCGCGTTTTAGCCACAAGTATTTTCTGAGGCACAAAGCCAGGCGAACATTTGCTATTTGTATGGATACAATACGAATGTATAATTTCTCACATTATTATCAATAAACTGTCGTCATGGACGAAGGCGAGTTCATGCGCCTGCTGGAGCGCTACCCTGTGGTGCGCAAGAAGACCCACTGCCGCGTGCAATGGAACGACATGGTGCGCATGTGTATCTAGTACCTGTATCCTGAATATCCCTGACCAACAATGTCTCCAGTACGATGAGGAGCCTGCCGCGCCCGCCAGCTCTGGGATCTTCATCCCCACGGACCAGGACAATGCCATTGCAGCCACCGACTCGGTAGAGGACGCGATGGACAAATTCTTGGCTCCGTATTTCTCGTCCCAGGAGACTAATCGCATCCAGCGCGAGCTGAAGAAGGTGAATGATGGAGAAAGTTTACAACCAGCGGTGAATACAAGTGTTAACCATTATTGTTATTATTGCAGGCGCAAGAAAACTTTTCGCGGGGCTCTGTCTGGAAGATATCAACGACCTGTGCGCGCAATTTGTGGAGACCAAGTGACAGAGAAGAGGGTTTGTCGACAGAGCTGTGGAGACTGACAACATGAGGGATATGTTATTATGTCGAGAGACTGTGGCGTTGAGTTTTTGGTTGACTAGGAACTGGTTTGGGACAGTTGATGCCGCTGGAGGAATGCGCGCGATTGCGCAGGCTCGAGGAACGGCGACGTGGTCCAGGAAATGACGAGAGTGCGCAGTTCGTCTGTCGTCGTCTCAAACGAAATGAGCTTCAGCAGAGCTTCCTGTGGGTATTGATCATCAGTTTGTGCTCAAGCGACATTGATGGCCGTCACAAACGTACCACGTGTTGGTATTCGTTCTCGAACGTGGCCAGCTCCTGGTTGATCATCTGCAAGTAGTCGATTGATGCCAACCTCATCGCATCGCTGGGTGCATCTTCATCTGCAGCTCGCACTGTAAACACCCGCAGGGTCAGAGCTGCCTCTGTCTCTTCCTAAACTCTATTCGTCACGCACCAATCTCTGCCGCCTGGGCTTGCAAAGTATACATCTCCTGCAATAGCTCTTCAAAGCTCGTAGGAAGCTCCTGCAGTTGCTGGTACAGATCCTCCGCCAGCCACGGATCCATCTCGAGATTGCCAGCCAGACCAGTGAGCTCATTGTCATCCACATGGTCCACGGTCTGCTGAGCAGCTCGAAGCGCCGCCAGCGCCGACTGGAAGCCCTCGATCAGTGCAATTCCTTCGCGCTCCTTCTCGTACCAGCGCTTGCCCTTCTTCTGCATGTCAACAAACAGCTCGGCCGCATTCTTCTTGCCGGCACCGACACTACGCTTCTTGCTCTTCTTGGCCATCTGAAAATACCCATTTGCGGTATATAAAATGGGTACGACGACCCATTTTCGCAGCGACGATGAGATCCGCGTACGTGGCCTTCCTGCTGCTCTTGCTGCTGGTCTGTAGCGCCCTTGCCGCCGCCAATGAGGCCAAGACGCCGGAGCCAACCTCCAGCGCCAACGCCCGAGACAACGACCCCGTCATCCAGGAGATCCGCGGCCTGCGCAACGCCGGCATGAAGCTCAACGACGGCAAGGACTTCCGGGGTCCATCGAGAAGCTCCGTGGCGCCATCAAACTGCTGCACGACCGCGTCTTTGGCGAGGGACGACACGCCATCACTGACCCGCAGGATATCTCGCAGGACGCGGCGCTCTATGCGCAGATCCTGAACGACTACGGGTCCGTCCTGATCCGAGCCAAACAGTACGACGAGGCCATTGAAGTGCTCGAGGACTCGGTGAAAATGGTGGAGAAGATCTACGGAGACAGCCACCCGTCGCTGGGACTGTCGCTCAGGAGTCTGGCAGACGCGTACATGGCCAAGGAGCAGTACAAGAAGGCCATTCAGAAGTACAAGATCCTCCGCAAACACGTCAAGAAGGGGCTGGGTGTGACGCATGAAGCGTACATTGAAGCGTCGATGAGAATCGCTGAGGGTATAAGAAGTTAGGCAACAAGAAGAAACATCTGAGCACTTTGAAGAAAACAGTGGAGGCTCAGGGGCGGAAGTTAATGGGCTCACGACGGGAGTTGCAGAGCTGTACATGGAGCTGTCGACGGCGCATCTCGCAGTCAATGAGGTGGAACCAGCGTTGCGGGCCGCGGAGACGGCGAGCGTCGTATTCTTACAGCGTGATGGGGAAGACACGCTCTCGTACGCGTTCAGTTTGAACGCGCTGGCGGGGGTGAAGATGCGCCAGCAGAAGGTGGACGAGGCGATTAAACTGCTGGAGCACGCTCATAGAATTGCGGTTCGTATTTACGGTGAAGACGACGCTATCACTAAGGCGAGCGCGAAGACATTGAACGAGGTGAGGGAGTACAAGAACGATGTGGAGACCGAGAAGGACGAACTATAGACGGCAGTCCGAGATCTGAGTGGGACACTCAGAGTGGGTGTTTAGAGATCAATACACATGATAATCAAACCAGACAATGAGAGCTCTCACGCCAGTAAACCGTTACGATGGAGAAAATGTTAGCCCCTTGAGGGTCAAATGGTGCTTCATTGTAAAAGTTGGAATTCTCCTCTCGGCATAGTAACGAGATTCGCCAAAACTGCCTTTCATACGGGTCTCGAGCCGTACGCCGGATTCGAGGCCAATAAATTGCGCTGCAGCAGTACAGCATTGCCAGCGGTGTAGTGTTTTGTCAGATTCTGACCGTGATTTCGTCGGGGTAGACACTCGCGAACACTGCAATGAAGGCGCAAACAACGATCCACAGTAGTGTAACTCCAAACACAATCGGTGCACAGCAAATTGATTCGTGCAGCATTGATGCCTAGCAAACAGCAGGCACAGGTAGGAGATGAGACTTGGCGGGGACGGCACATACAATCTCAAGTGATCCAGTCGAGAAAGCGCCGGCAGCAGCCTCCGCGGCCTGGTTACCACAGATATATCGGTTAGATTAGTGAGAAGTGTTATCTCTCCATCAAACTTTTACCAGTCGGCATCACCGCGACAATGTACTGGCAGGGATGTACGGCAGATTGAGCGCGCTGTCGCCTACTTGGTCAAGCGGGTTCATCGACTCGTAGTGGGCAACGACTGCTGCAATCACGCGAGGATCGCGCATATTTCGCAGGTCGCGCCGTTGCTCTACCGTTGCCCTCAACCAAGTACCGCCCATGTAGGCGTGATATAACTGGAGCCTGTTGGAAGTAAACTCAAATTTCTTCTTGACGATGGCGTGTTTGATCTGCACTACAGTCTGCCACTCCTCCATCTTCATGGTGAATTCCTGGGCCCCACCTAGTACAAGGCACTCTCATTGACACTTCCGTTCCTGCTGGCAGAATGCGGAGTGGAGCTGGAGTTGTTGAATGCGGAAGGAGTGATGGTCGCTTCAACTTGAAGCATACTTTTGGATGCACATACCTAGGTTTTACGATGCTAGCAAGTAAATTGCGTGACGATGATGGAAATCAGCGTAAATTCTCTCAGACGAGATTATTTCTGACCATGCAGCCACTCGAAGTGGAATGTGAAATCGATTCCTATAGCATATGAGCCACTTGGTCAGTGCGAACATGGCAAATAGTTTATTGTCCACGTACCGAAGTGTACTACGCGGAAGCTTATCGTGAGTAGCATCCAAACTATCATCTTGATCTGGATAACAGGCACTTGCGTCTCTAGTACGAAGGCTAGATGGTGTAGCAGCCGCATGTTGCACTTGCGGTTCATCGCGAATACCAATGCCAAGAATGAAATCATTTCAAGCAGTGCGTACACAAGCACATTCAGAACCATATTTTCCACGTTTTCTTCCGTGATGCCCGCTAGTTCGATGTGGTACTGAGAGTTTTGGAGGCGAACCATCACCAGCACAAATAGGCTGTAGAAGATGGGAATAAATGCTTCCAGATACTCCGTTAAAACCACGCACTCTGTGGTAAAGTAAACTGCGAGGGCCTCTTCAAGAACCTTGGTCTGTTGCCTTGAGGAATGCGTGCTCGCCGTTCGAGGATCTTTAGTATCCACACGTTTAGATTCAATTGGCACAACATTGTAGCACTGTTTAAATGGAGTTTTGGCTGCATTGCAAGTGGTGATTTCTCAAGAGAGCGACATAAACCACAAACCTCGTCAAAAAGAAGCCTTCCTAGTGTGTCTGCGCCTTGTTGCCGTGCCAGCTTTTGTCGAATCTCGGTAGATTTCTTCTCAAGTGACTTAATGACCAGGGCCAACTGAACGAAATCGACCGCTACAATGACCATGACGGCAGTATTTGACGAAGTATTCTGCATGAACGTTGCCATGTATGTTGCACTAAAGAAATCCGCCGAGAAGACAACCGACTCGGGTACCATATCCTCCACATGTGCCATAGTGCGCGCGATAACATTTTGCAAAGTGATCTTGATCACAGGCAGCAACAAAATTATCGGCAACTCGTAGTTGGTGTTCACATCAGTAACGGCATTGAAAAACACTTGATAGGCGGGGTAAATGAAAGATAAACTTGACTGTGCTGTGAAAAATGCCAGTAAACGGATGAGTTCATATCGACGTGTGAGAACACTCGCAAAAGTTCGTCGGCCCACGACGACACGGAAAGAACCAACAAGGACAGCAACAGTGGGTCCTATCGTGAGCAAAAGCATAAACGGTATCGGAAACACGTAATAATGGGCGATTAAAATGGGCGATACCACAAAGCCCAACGAGGCAAGAAGAGCGATCTGGCCGTGTTGGGAGCGAGATATTGGAATTCTTAAGAAAAACTCCACTTGTACAGACACCGCCAGCGCTATTGCGCCTCCCATGAGACCATCCCGGATCCAGAACCCATAGTTAGTTCTCCATCCATCTTGCACACTGCGGAGCGGAATGAGTTCTTGTAATAGTACCAACACCATCATCGGCAACGGTGTGCCAACACAAACCAGCAGAACTCGCCCGAAGGAGGTCGAGCGTGTGTATTCGTCCAGCGCCAACACCCGTTCGATAGAGTACTTGTAGCCCTGGTGACTGACATGAATGGTAGACAAGGCGTGATAAACTCCAGATAGCCTACGTAAGAACCGTGCGGATACTGGAACGTCGGCTTGATGGGGTCCAGAGGTCGGCGAAACCATTGCAGTGTATTTTCGCAATTTCCTGGGCTTTTCCTTCATCCTCTTCAAAACCTTTCACTTTGCTATTTTCCATTCATGGCTGATGGAGAGCAATTCGACATGCAGGAAACTGCGCAACAACTCTGGATGGTGCGAAGCATTGAGCAGAACATCACCATCGCTGAAGCAAGCTTGACGTTTGCTACTCTTCAAAATCGGCTCCACAAGGAGATCAGTGCTCGTCGTGTGGCTGAGCAGCAAGCAGTTCGACTGCAGATGGAGGTGGATGCGCTCAGATGCCTTCTTTACGGTCGACCACGCTGCCAGGCCTGCAGCGACAAACAACCACGCGGTAAATTCAAGTGATGCGTATTCGACCAAGCTTCGTGCGTTGATTTTTTCTTTTATGTCGGAGCAAGTGAAGAATGGTGAGAGACAAGAAGGAAGAAGACGTGTTTAAAAGCACTAGGCAATTGAGTCTTGTTTTGATTGCTTGAAAGTGTAGACGAATTGAAAGTTGAAGCATTTTCGTGTGTGACACACCAAGAAGTCCACGTCATTTGATACTTTCTCCAACTGAGACGATGGCGTCAAGTAGGACCGCTGTCTGCGGCGCTGCTGCGTTGGCTGTGGCGCTGCTCTCCACTGACGTGATGGCTCAGTCGAGCGACCAGAGCGAGTTGGTGTTCGGGCTCTTCACTCCCAAGTGCTTCGACGCCTTTGTGCAGGACCACGACTTCGCCAACGTCGAGTGTATCAAGGCCGTGGTCTCCAAGGCGCTTAGCTACGCCATCATCACGGGCAGCCTCATCCTGAAGCTGCCTCAGATCCTCAAGATCCTCGGGGCCAAGGATGTCACGGGACTGACCCCGTCCGCCTTCTACATGGAGGTGGTGCTCTACCTGTCCAGCACCATCTACAACGTGCTGCGAGGATACCCCGTCAGTACATGGGGCGAGAACCTGGTCATCCTGGCTCAAAATGTGGTTCTGGTGCTCCTGCTCTGGGCCTTCTACACGCCCAAGATCCCTGTGTCCACTCGCTTGGGTCTGGTGGTGGTGTTTGCTGCGATGGCGGTGGGCATGTACGCCATCCCACCGGAGCACCAGTGGCTGCTGGCGTCGGCTGGCATCCCTGTGAGCATTGTGGCTCGTATTCCGCAGGTGAGTGGCTATAGTGATGATGCATTCTACTGAGAAATGACTAATTTGGTTGTGTTTTGTTAGATCCTGTCGAACTTCAAGCAAGGCCACACGGGTCAATTGGCGCTGATCACGTTGGTGCTGAACCTGGGCGGCTCAGTGGCGCGGTTGTTCACGACCATGCAGGAGACGGGCGACCCCGTTCAGCTGGCGGGCTTCAGTGTGGCTATCCTGCTCAACGGCACGCTGGTGCTGCAGGTGCTGCTGTTCTGGGGAGCCACCAACAAGGCCCTTGCCCAGGCGTCCAAGAAGAAGGCGCAGTAGAAAGAGAGTGTAGACGTTTCGATTGATAGCTTTCACGCTGCAGCTTTCGTAGCCGAAGCAGTTAACACGCCATGCTGATGCGCGTCTTTCTGTTCGTACTCTTCCTCATCGTCGTCGTCATCCTCGTCCTGTAGTTCTGCTTCAAGCCTCAGCCGATTGAGTTTCTGCTGCTGCGAACTGATCCTCTTTTTGGGCTTGGGCTGATTGAAGATTGGCGGATAGTCCAGTGAATTCAGGAACGTAATGGTCTTGGGCGCGCCAATGCGGCTGTAATACCGCACCATGCTCCCTGTAAACGGAGCCTTCGGGGCCGCACTCTCCGCCTTCTTCTCCTCCTCCAACTGCTCTAATCTCTGCAGCGACTGCGTGTTCTCCACCTCTGTCCGCACAGCTTCAGCCAGTAGCTGCGCTTGCGTCAACCTGTTCCCTGTTTTCTCTACTACTGGTTTCTTATTCTTCGCTGCCAACTTGGCCGCTTCAGTGGAAGCTTTTCGTCTCATTTCTGAGCTCTCCGAAGACTTTCTCGCTGTCGACGAACGCACCGTCGGCGCCACATACTGGAACGTCGGTGTCGTAGCAACTGCTACTGGTTGGGCCTTATTTCCTGCAGCTATTGCTACCTTTTTCGCCGGTCGAGATTGGATAGGTTCCTTGTACCTCCCAGTCGCAGCTCTCTTCCTCCTTGTCGGTC
The DNA here is from genome assembly GCA_011947345.1 of Phytophthora quininea. Classification (NCBI taxonomy): domain Eukaryota; phylum Oomycota; class Peronosporomycetes; order Peronosporales; family Peronosporaceae; genus Phytophthora; species Phytophthora quininea. Next base: position 6,935 of record JAAVTG010000975.1, on the reverse strand, counting down.
GCTCGTCCTCTTCGGCGTCATGAACTTCGTCATCCGGCGCCTCTTCATCGTCGAAATCCGAGTCCACAATGTCCTCCTCCTCTGAAATGCATAATAAGTTAATGAGATTACTAGAATGTATAATAATTATTATGGATTTGTTTATCATTGACACCTGCTTCCGTGGAGTAGTCTTCGTCTTCTCCGTCCTCCTGCCACGCCGATTGCCCCCAGAACGACGCGTCCGCCTCTGCCTCCTCTCCAATGAGTTTGTGGATACGAGTGCCGCGCGAACTTCGCGCCGGCAGCACCTTGCGGGGCTCGTCGGGCTCGAGCTGGGGCTTCGTCGACGTGGGCGGCCCATTATCGCGAGAAGTGAATCGTGGGGATTTGATTGGACAAAACTTTATATAAGATTTTCCTTTAGTATTTTTTGAAGGCTACCTTAGACACTGGTTCACCACATCATGAGCAGGTGCAGGAGCAGTGTCGGAGATGCATCTTCGTCGTTCGGCGCACTGCCCGCAGTTTGTTGCACCCTCAAGTCGATCAGCTCCAAGTCGTCGTTGAAATATTTGAACGAGCATGACCCGTCACAGCCGCAGTGTTGAGCCCACCGTCGCTCAGTCGACGAAGCAGGAAGCTCTTGTTGTGGCGTAGAAGCCTTGGGCTCATCATTTCGCTTAAAATCTGCGGTCGATTCCATCGAAGTGTTTGCTGGGTGTGCGTTGACGCGGCCAAAAGCAAATTCAAGTGTCGGCACCAAACGTCTCAAAGTCCAGAGCCACATCCCGCTCGAACGGCAAACTCGACAGCGGTTGGCGCAAAACTATTTTCAAGCCAATTCCCGAAAGATCGTTGTACGACTAAACTCCCATGAGCTGCTGCGCTTCGACGACCGGCGCCGATCCGTCCGCGATGGAGACAACCGTCAAGAGTTTGCCCGAGATTCGAGTGCTATCACTCCGGTCCGTACTCCCCAACTACCGGGCGCAAGGAGGGCTTTGGCAGCAGATCTTCGCCTTTGCCAAAGCTCACAACGTCGAGGTGGGGCCGACGTTTGCCATCAACTTCACCCTTGACGGCCGACAGAGCGACGTCGAAGTGGAAGTGTGTCTACCAGTTGCAACTGACGCCCAAATTCCACAAGAAGCTCCTTTCAGCGTGCGTCTTGTGCCTGAAGTGCCTCGAGCAGCCACTGGGCTGCATGTGGGTCCGTGTGAGGAGCTGCCGTCGGCCTACCAGACGTTTTTCGCGTGGGTGGGAAAGGAAAAGTTCAAAGTGGCTGGACCTTCACGCGAAGTGTACGTCCAGCGACCCACTGGCTGCAGCAGTGAAGAAGACCAAGCGAGCGTGACGGAGATCCAGCAACCGATCGAGTAGATTGCCGCTGATGAAGACCAATATGGAAGGGTAACTACATATAACGGAAAGCTGCTGCTCCAAGCTGACTCGTGTGAGGTTGCTCTGCAACCAAAGAGAAATATTGTTACGAAGGAAATGTCCTGTTCCGTTTATTGTACTTCTTCGCCTTTGATCTCGGTGAGCGGATACTTGGTTTCGGTGCCCACGCTAATTTCTTTTGGCGGCGCATCACCACGATAGCAACGCGACGACGAAAACGAAAGGTGGACTTGGAGCGGCATCGACCTTTTGGCCTGCGTCAAACGAGAGTTGAAGTGGCCCTGGGGCGCTCAGGTGTAGTGCTGTAACAAAGCGGATAGTCACATTCCTCGTCGCCGACTCGAGTGGAAATTCCTCCGAACGGAAAGATGCAACCAATTGCCACGAAAATGGACTATGAATTTTCCAACCGCCCTTCAGAGAACCACTTGTTGACGACTCCACATCCCGAGAACCCACTTCTGGTCTCTTAGCCGCAAAAATGTGGTGGTCCCGACGCTTTTTGTAGTGTATACTCAGCACCACATGACTGGCGCCCTTGACGACAAAATCTACTCCAGCTCCTTGCTCGAGACCCGTTTCTCCGCATAAATGAGCTGCCCACGACCGCGATTTGGCCTGAAAACATCCCACTTTGGTAAAAGCAGCAAATCGCGCTTGTGACGATGTACCTGTTATATTTCAATATCTTTTGGCCTTCAATTCCATTTGATACTACCGTCCAAAATCATATTTGTGAGAAGACCCTTTTTATTATCACTAAATATACACCCTTCTTATCACGATTAACAAACTTTTTGAGCGTCATCCACAGGCTCGGCCGATGATGATCCTGCTTCTGCACGCGGGCCACGAGCTCTCCGAGCTGACGACGAGGAGCAACCGGTTCCCCGCGACTGCAAATGAGCCGCCTCGCCCTCGGCCGCCAGTCTCCGCCAAGCCCTCCCCAGTCCACAACCAAATCCGTCTCGGTCCGAGACAAGTTCTCGCCTTGGCACAGTCCTCAACTGGCCCAACTTGCCAGTACGCGTCACTTTGCTGATTTCGAGTTCCCGCGGCCCATCTGGAGCAAGGCGAGCGGCTCACAGTCGGCGACTGCGGCGGTGGGTGCAGCCTCGTTAGTGCCCGCACCGAAAGTGGCGGAGAAAGACAGCGCACCAGTTCGCCACGGCACCGAAGTCTGGTCAAAAGACTAAGCTCTACCGAAAACCGGTCCCCAGGGTCAATCAAGTGGCGGCACGCTCGGCACAAACGCACTTGAGAGATCGAGTGTGTTCCGGTCAACAAAAACGCAATGGACCGACAGAACAGCACAGGCGGCACCGACGGCGGCGGGTGTCGACAGCAGTGCGGAGTGCAGCAGTTTTGCTGCTGATTCAGGGGTGGCAGGTCAAACCACGTGCGGACTAGCGAAGCTCACGCTCTCGACGGATTGCGACGACGCCTGCGGTCAATATGAGCCGTGTCTGGCCTACGACACGTCATCCTGTCCGTCAGGAGCAACGTGCACGACAACCGACCAATGCGCCGTTCAATGCTTTAGTAAAGCGGTGGAAGATGACCAGACTTTTGCGTTCCTGGTCGAGTACGGCTCGTACAAGAGCACAAAGGAAACAGAGACGGCAGCAGACAGTAGTGGATCGTCATTCGAGAAACAGGTAAAAGACATCCCCGACGAGACGAGCGCGTACGCGTCGGCAAGCAACGACGCACTCTCCAATGTCAGCACTATCGCGCTCGATCCTACCGTCACTTCATTGTACGTTCATTTAAACGTGCTTGAGGGTGGAGCTTGCAACTAACGCTGCGTTGCTGTTCGGCTCGGCAGTATTTTAGCAGGTGGGACCAGCACGAACGCCTCGGTGAGAAGCAAAGTGGCGAAGGTGACCTTCGGCTCAGACGTCATTTCCTCCCAGACCAACGTTTCCAGTGTGGCGCTCAATAATCTGGATCTCTCGGACGTTGCTACACTTCAAAACTGCCCGCCGTTCTGCCATCGACATTACACAACTTGAGCCTATCCAACACGCTACTGTCAGCGTTCCCGACCCTCGTGGCAAACTTCACCGACCTCCAGAGTTTGTAAGTCCAATGTTGCGTACTTTGTCTTGGTTGCCAAGTACTAACACCTTATTTCAGAACACTCGACAAAAACTACCTCACTGAAATCGTCGCGACGGCAGCGCTCAACTCGCTCGTGCATCTGTACGTTTTAGTTGTTGGCATCCGTCATCTGCACACTACTTACTATAGTTTTATTGTTGTACGTTCTAGGAGCTTCCAGGATAATTCACTCGCCGATTTCCGAGCCGTATTTCCGAACCTTGTCACGCTCGACCTGACAAGCAACAATTTTACAGACATCCCGGCCAGTATCTTCATTCACGACAGTCTACAGGAGCTGCGTATGAAAGGGTAACCCCTTTCGTCCCCGTGGTTTACGCAAGTGGAGGTGGATTTCTTGAAACGTTTGACGACTCTCGACCTCGAGAACTCGGACTTCACCAAGCTGATCGACAGCTGCAGCTCAATCAACCAGGTGACGGTGCATTCGATGACTGTGTGCATTTCGGATAACGCCAACGACGACGATAGCAGTGACGATAGTAGCGGTTCGTCTTCAGTCGCGACAATTCTCGCCATTGTGGGGGCCATCGTTGGTGGTTTATTGGTCATTGGGGCCGCGATCTTCGGCGTGGTCTGGGCGTATCGGAGACGGGTAAAGAAGCCAACGAACCGCCGCTCGAAAATGATGCGGGAATCGTACTTCGGCGGAGGCGTATCACCTCCCCTGGCGCGATCTTCTGGCGACAAAGGCTACCGAGGAGGTCGACGAACTCCAGTGAGCGGCGGGCCGCGCATGGTTCCGTTCGACTACGACGATGAAAGTGATTGTTCACCGCGGATCTCGACACGGAGCACCCACAGCAATCAAAGCACAGGAGCGTATTCTCTGTGGAACGACGAGGAATTGCTGTCCATTCAGGTTCGGTACGAAGACATCGAAGATATTGGTACGATCGGGAGCGGGGCTTTCGGTGTGATCTGGCTGGTCAAGTTCCGCGGCTCCCAGTTGTTGGCGTCGAAGCGCCTTCGCTCCGACCAAGTGACGAAACAACGGACACAAGCATTCATCGAGGAAATCAAAATGGTGGCCCTTTCGACCACCCCAACATCGTGCGTCTTGTGGGGTGCGCGTGGACAATTGAGAGCGACCTGCAGGCTTTGTTCGAGTACATGGAGAACGGCGATCTCCGCGACTATCTGGTCGACCCCAACTCACCTCGTCACTGGAGCCAAGAGCTGCTGCAGCTAGCCATTGATGTGATCGAGGCGCTTGTGTACGTGCACTCGTTCACGCCGCCACTAGTACACCGCGACCTCAAGTCCCGCAATGTGCTCCTCTCCAGTGAGATGAAAGCCAAGGTGACAGACTTCGGTGCTTCGAGGTACAAATCGATGGATGACACGATGACTGCAGCGGTGGGAACTGGTCGCTGGCTTGCCCCCGAGGTCATTTCAGGCAGCAGCAAGTACGACCAGTCGGTGGATGTGTTCTCCTTTGGGGTGGTGCTGTCCGAGATGGACACCCACCAGATCCCGTACGACGACGTTCGTAGTGCGAATGGCAGCAAGTTGAACGACATTGCCATTCTCCAGCTCGTGGCGACGGGCCAGCTCCGACCCACGTTTGGGGCAAGTTGTCCTCCGGAATTGCAGATGCTGGCGCAGCGTTGTCTGGCTCAAAACCCGGCAGACCGTCCACCAGCTCATGTCGTTGCCTACGAGTTGCGTGTGATCCAGCGCTCGCACTACACGCTGCTCTAAGACATGTGAATTTGCTCATACTGTAGTAGCTGAGGGCGATACGAGCCCAGGGAAGATAATCGTAACATAAGTAAAATTTATTAGCCAATTCCTCGGCTGGTGATCGACGTAGAATATGGACGAAGCACTGGACTGCCCACCCCAAAGCTTTCCGCAATGGTAGCGCTAATAAAACCCGCCAGTTTTCTGCAAATTTCTCAAGGCAAACGCCATCTCGACTGCCGTGGGCCGCGCTTGCGGATCGTAGGCCATGCATCGCTTAGCCAAGTCGTGGAGTTCGGGAGGACACTGTGGGCCGAAGGTAGGAAGCAGTCTGCCCGAAGCCACGAGTTGCAAAATGGCAACGTCGGCCAGTGGGTTCCCACCAGCCCCACGGGCATCCTCGTACGGCAACATGTGCGTGTCCAACTCGGAGATCACCACTCCCAGCGCGTAGATATCGCTGGTCTGGTCGTAGTCTCTGTTGCCAGCAATGATCTCAGGAGCAAGCCAGCGACCGGTACCAACCCCGCTAGTCATCGTGTTGTTGGCAGACCGAACGCGAGCGACGCCGAAATCACTCAAGTGGCCGCGCATATCCTCAGACAGCAACACGTTGCGTGACTTGAGATCGCGGTGAACGATCGGAGGAGTGAACGAGTGCACGTACACGAGCGCCTCCGTGACATCGGCAGCGAGTTGCAACTTCTCGGCGCTCCAGTTCCGAGGACCTGACTTGGTCTTTTCCAGATACGTACGCAGATCGCCATTGGACATGTACTCGAACATTGCTTGCAGATCGCTCTCGATTGTCCACGCAACCCCAATCAGTCGAACCACGCGCGGATGATCCAACGAAGCGCACAGCTTGATCTCCGCAATGAAACTTTGCGTGTTATCGTACGTCGCTTCGCCCTTCTTCAAACGTTTGCACGCAACCAGTTGGGTCTGTCGATACTTTGCGAGATATACGACACCGAAGGCTCCAGACCCCAGCTTGCGGATATCTTCGATCTCGTTAGCATTGACCTGCAGAGACAGCAGCTCCTGGTCATTCCAGATCGATATGCCCGCGCGAGAGGACTGGTCTGAATACCCTGTCGACGTCCCAAAGGCCTTCCCACGAGACTTTCGTCGACGGTACCAGCACAGCGCTAATGCCAATAGCAGTACGACAACGACAGCGCCAACGATGCCACCGACAATTGCTCCAGTATTGCTACTACTACCCCCACTGCCGGTATCCGCCGTGTTACCAGTGGTTGTGCAGACCGATATGCCATTGATCGTAGCCAGAGATGACGAAGAGCACGTGGAAGTGTCGCCAAACGTATCGATCGTGAAGTTGTCCAACTTCTGCAGGAACGAAACTTGATCTGCCGTCAACTGGACACCCGTGAACGAGTTGTCACTCAGATTCAACACCTTGAGGTTGGGCATGTCGAAAATGTTGGACGGAACGTCGGTCAACGTGTTACCGGACAAGTCCCTGGGCAATCAAAAGAGCACAAGTCAGTAAACCTCCTTGTCTATCGATATCATTAGCAGTCCGTACAGGTTTGTCATGTTGGGGAAGTTCCCGCTGCAGGCCGTCAAGGAATTTGTCGACAAGTTGAGCGTCTTCATCGTAGAATGCGAGAACTTGACTGGATAGTCCTTGAAGTAGTTTTGCGAGAAATCCCTACGCCACCAATAGAACTTAGCTAGGTGATGCACTGATTAATCGACGCGTTCTTCACGTACAC
>JAAVTG010000973.1:0-22393 GCA_011947345.1 Phytophthora quininea | reverse complement strand
AAACCAATCCATACAAACTCATTCACATGCGACGTACGCAGCGTCCGCTTGGCCTCTTCGAAGCGTCCTTCATTGGCCGCGTCGATGACAAACACGATGCCGTGGCTCTCGCTGTAGTATTTGTTCCAAATGGCTCGGAGTCGCTCCTGGCCGCCTAAGTCCCAGAAGATCACCCTCGACCGTCGGATATCCACTCTGGCGACTGCACCAGCCCAGCTCCAGTCAGCAGCTAAATCCCAGGTATCTTCCAAGCTAGTTGACCTACTGTTGAGCCCCACGGTGGGCGGGATCTTGTCCAGCGGGATGCCTGGTTTCTTGCCGAAGATGCCTTTAAGCTGCTCCAACAGCGTCTGAACAGTCTCACTAGTCAGTCTCTGGGGCCGTAAGGACGGAACGCAAGCGTTCGCCACTTACCTACCGTTTTGCCCGCGTCGTCCAGCCCCACGATCAGCAGGTGCAGCTCCGCCTTGGAGAATAAATAGTTCCACAGCCCCCAGAAGAGCGAGAACATATTGCCGGCCGATGAGAAATAAGAGTTTCCAGGCGGAAAAGTTGGCGCCAGATTGGTGTGCGCGTACACGAAAATGCCATCCATCCCGAAGAAATCACTCACAGTCACTTTTGCCTTCGAAGACCCACGCGCAAGACCTGCTTGCCTTTCGTTCCAGTGCCTCGCCAAGATGCAGATCCAGATCAAGGTGAGGCAGCAGGGGAAGACGCGAACATTGCAGCATTTTGTATATGTTTCCTGTTCGTTGTTATTGCTATAATGCTGATGAGAATCCGTGCTTTAACTGGCGTGCAGACCCTCACGGGCCGGAAGCAGACGTTTAACTTTGAGCCGGACAACACGGTGCGTCTGCAGTCTGCTGATGGCTATTTATTAGCCCAAAGAAGTAGAAGCGGAAGCTAGTTGGTTGACGTGTTCTCCCCCTCGTTGGGTTGACTGGTGTTGGATCTATAGATCCTGCACGTCAAGCAGGCTCTGCAGGAAAAGGAAGGCATCCAGGTGGACCAGATCCGTCTCATCTACAGCGGCAAGCAACTGTACGTGGCTGCCATTAAACCAAATAGGGCTGAGGATCGTTTGACTGGAGTGCTGTGGTCGTTTACCTCTGCAGAGCGGATGACAAGACGCTGCAGGACTACAACGTCGCTGCCGGTGGCACCATTCACATGGTGCTGCAGCTGCGAGGCGGGTGCTAAGAGCAGGAGGAGGATCCTTTCGTTTTGAACGGCCTAAAGAGTTCGAAGGGAACGCAGTTAGAGTAACCAGCGCAGCCTTCGACTTCATCCACCTACGTCAAGTAATGAGCAGCCTCCAATGGACCATTTCCACGTTCCAGTTCAGTTAACCTCTCTAGGTTGTTGTCTTCTTACTGCGCGCTTGTGGGCTTGGTAGCGTTTGCAGTGACAGCCGTGCGACTCTCCAATTGCTGCTTGATCAGCGGCTCGAGCTGTTTCTTCTCGGCCAGCGTCTTGAGCAATTGGATAATGAACGGGATGTAGTTGTGTTTGCGTCGTTGATTCTCCAGCTTCCAGGTCTCTCTCTTCTGGTGCTCTGCAGCCAAATCCGCTTGGATCTGCGCGGCCTGCTGTTCGTCTCCTGCCTCTAACAAGACTGCAAGCTGCTCCTCGAACGCCTGTATCCGGTTCTTGACGAGCGCTAGCAAGTTGAAGCGGATCTCCGAGGCTGAGTACTTCTCGATCCGCTTCTGGATCACGGGACACGCCACCTGCAGCCACGAGTCCTTGCTGTCTGTGCTAGGGACCTCCCCAGACAGATCGGACCTGCTTGGAGTCCGTCCAGCTCGTAGACTTTGCCGTTCACAGGCACGTAGGCCACGAAGTGGTACACGTCGTCGTCCCCTGTGGCCTTCCGCTCCTCCACCACAAAGGGCTCAGCTCTGGCGAACGAATTGTGGGCCAGACGGATCTGGTCGCTGTTGGAGATGGCCAAACCTTTGAGGTCGGACGGGAAGTCGCTAGTGAAGGCCTTGAACTCGGTCAGAGTGGGGCCCAGATCCAGGTCCTGGCAGTTCAGCAGGATACTTAGGATGGCCTGCGTGGCGCAGGCGTTGCTGATGACCTGCTTGGCGAAGAAGAGTCCGTCCTCCGACGCGTACTCTTGGCTCTCTTGGCTCTCCCCATGGGAGCTCTCGTACTTGAACAGGAACACGAGTCCGTAGACTGGGGACAGGTCGGCGAATAGCTGCCCGTCCAGCGCGTACAGCTCCTCCACCTGCACGCCCTTGACGCCAATGTCCTCGATAAGCGCCGTGAAGACACCCGGATCCGACTCGATGGTGCACCAACTCATTTTGGGAAGATCTTTTCTCCAAGTAATTTTTATGAGTTGTAGCATAATGAACAACATGCAGCATGCCTCGTAGTTATGCTTTCAGTGTTAGCAGCCGCCATAGACGTCGTACGCAACAGTGCTGCTGCTGGCCTTGATAATCATGGCGGATCGCTGGAATGATGTTTACACGACCGTGAGCATCGGCGGCCTCGAGCACTTTTCATACTTCGGATTTCGTTAAGACTACTTTGTTGTCGGAACTATCTACTACCAATTCAGTAGTACGTGTCTTATAGCTTTCGAGGCGGGTTGGCGTTGGCATTGACCATACACTCGTGTCGGCGCTGCAGGAGTTGGTCGGTAAAACGCTGCAGCGTAGTTTTCTCGCGCTTGAGAGCCACTCGAACACGTCGAAGCGGCACACGAGATTCGTCCACGAGTTTCGTCAACTCGCTCAGCTCCTCTTTGCCGTCCTCTTCGTCAACATCTTCGTTTGTCTCCTTGACCACTTCATCGTCCGAGCCGCCGACTGTAGATAAAGCAGAACTGGTCGACGTCCCTTTCGCCTTCCAGATATTGTATCCCATGCCTCCACTCAACCGTCGAGAGAGAATCTGTCGCTGCCAAGACAGCAGCTTGGACCACATACCATCCGCTCTATTCGCCATATCTTGTTCGTCTTCATCGCTAGCAGCACAGCGACAACGCTCTCTTCAAGTGGACCCCATCTGACACCAAAGTCTTGTTGTCGTCTGCACCGCCACCCGTACTATCGTCAAAGTCCCGCAACGAAGCGCAAATGATCTCAACCGGCTCGCCTTGCTGCACCCGCATTGCTCGAATAGTGCCGAGGACAACTCGCGTGTCGACCGAATCGCGCAGCTCCCAGTCGTACGAAGAGAACAGGCGGTTCACGTATTTGACGTCGCACAACGGGAACTCTCTCGTGACCAGCAGCACAAATTGAGACCGTGACAACATGCAGGACCCGCGCACGTTCAACGCACACAGCTCTCGAGCTAACGTGAACAACTTCTCCATATCTTTCAGAACTGGTCGTCGACACGGCGTGCGACGCATCGCGTCGAGTATCTTGGCGAACGACCACCACCGCAGGAAAAGCGGTTCTTGCGGAGGTCTCGAGATTCTGTAGCGCTTTGCTTTTCGGGTGAATATCCCGGAGTTTGCACGATGGCCGAGTTCGAAGTTCGTCGGTGGCGAAGCTGCGGGTCGTCTTGTTGCTGTTGGCGATGCGCCGCCAATTCCGACGTTGGTTGGAAGTGCAAAGTCCGACCTTGCCACTCGACCATGTCCTGTTGGTTTTGCAAGCGCTGCTCTTTTGCGACTTGGTCTTCTCGTTTGTGCGCAGCCTGCAGCTTTCGAGAGGATTTGTGTTGTAAAGCTTGTTGGACATCCACGTGCTGCTGACACGGATCAACAGTGCGATTGTCCACCTCAACAGAAATTGCGATGGGAGACGACGGACATCTTGTCATCATGACTGCAAGGCGAGAACCGCTCGGGTAAAATGCTTCAGGCGGCCACAGCGAAGGAGATCCATCCAGACCCTGGACGTATTCGTCAATTGGCACGATAGGATGGCTAGGTGAGAGCGGCTCCAACATCTCAACAGACCGGGACCCGTGCATGAGCTTGGCTGTACCACGAGCTCCATACCGGCGCAGCTTTGCATCCAGCGTGATGCCAGGCGGTAGCTGCTGCTTGAGAGACGCGTTTGGACTGCAATTGTACCATGGCTTGGGTTTCACTGGCGAGGTTGTCATCGAAGCGAGTGAAGACGTATCGTTCCAACTAACCGATCCCTTTATGGGGAGGCTAGCACGAGTCGCCCGCTGGACGACTGACCATCGTCGCTTTCGTCGTCTTCATCACCCTCTCCGATCACACTTGCACAGTCCGACCCTGGCCTCAGCTTCGGGTGAATATTGAGTGCCTCGGAATCTCTTTTGTTCCTGATCTCCAAATTGCGCTCGATCTCCGCTCTCCGCTTGGCACGCGTACGCAGGAACTTGTTGTCGGTGGAGGTTGAATACAAAGCTGCCAGTTGATGGGACCGCTGCAATACTCGTCCTCGTGTCTCTGGGGTCCCTTCACGCTCCTGCAGCTCTTCCTCTTCGGCCTCGCGCAGAGCTCCTCTCAAATGTGCTCCACCCGCTCGTTCACGGTTTCCTTTCTTCGTCGTCGAGGGGCATTGATCTGCTTCAAGCCTTCACCGCTCTTGGTGGGTCTCTGGATCGGACTCAGCATGGTCACCACGCCTGCGTTGTGGTGGTGGAGACCAGAACATGCTATTTGAAGCTTCCTAACTTGGGCTTTAGCAACTTGGTCGCCTACCAATGATGAAAGGATGAACAGCTATTCAAACGAAGTGCATTTGGTTGCTGTAGTTTATGCTACTGGGGCAGCGCCAACTAGTTTGTGGTTATCCCTGCTCGCAGAGTCCAAGTGTACGACAGTACGTGGGTCAGCGTGCCGACTTTGGGGTCCACACACCAACCTAGCAGCAGCACGTTGAAAGTGCGCAACACTTTACGAGGTAGCACACGGGCTATTAGCATCAACATGGCCGACCCAGCCTGGTGGAAAAGCCCTAGACGGGTCCATTCCGGGTCCGGTCCACGCTGATCCAGAACGCGTCTATAACATACGTCGATAACACAGATGGAAATAAGGAGGAAATTCATGAGTAAGAAGAGAAATATAAAAGCAACCTGTTCGTTTTGTAACAGCTCTGGCGAAAAGGCTTCATTTAGATCTACACTCTACAAGATGAAAAGGAAGGCTGATTCCTCGCGACGGCCTGCGAAGTACAGCCAAGGTTCCCGAGAAACACAGCGAATAACTAGATCCCAGACCAACAGACAAGCAGAAACATCGCCTACTGCTGGTAAGGCTTTTCTGTCTTAATGTTTTGTTTTTAATCGTATTGTTATAGCGGAAGTTGTGTCAGTTCCCTCCTGCTCTCTTGCTGTGGGCTCTTCTACCATTGTCGATACAATTGCTGAATCCTGTCCTGTTGTCGGAGGCCGTTCACACTCACTAGGAGACTTGTTGAACCCGGTTGTTGATGAGGACACATATACAGAACAAGATGCAATCGCAGTAGTAACTGCATCACGTGAAGAGCATGTTTGTAGTGAATTTGATGGGGATTTTGATTTCCGGTTCGATGGCTACCCAAGCAGTGAAAGTGGTGGTATTGATATTACGGATACATCTTCAGCGAATATTCCTTCCTCTCACTCGACACAAATGTGGATAGTCTCCCTACTTCGTCATCAGGACAGCAGGAGAAGACTACTAAGTGGATCAGCGGCTACAAGTACACAGAACACGATAGAGACAAGGCAAACACCAAAATATACTACCGCTGCAGTCACTACCGAAGTGGTAAATGCAAGGGGCGATGTGAATATTTGCGAGAGCATTAACTTTACACAAAATTTGCGCCTCACACGTGTGGTCGTTCAGCAGTTCCCGACAGCTCTCAAACCCGCAAAACAGAAAGCAACGTTGCAGAAGAAATGAAGAGAGAGGTGGATCGCTTGGCGATAACTACTTCTGCCAACAGAAACGAAATTTGGGATTCTATCCGTGCTCGCTTTTACGGCAATAATGACACGACTATGGCATTTTCGGGGTTGTCCATGGAAGAAGTTAAACGCCGTGTGAATCGTATTAGAGCAGAGGAATCTGGAGGATCTGTGTATGGTCAAATCGAAGTTTCTCCTTGGTCTCAGGTTCTCAATGACGATGGAACCCCTCCCAAACTAATTTCGTGCTCTTCCATCATTCCTACTATGACAAAAAAGGAAATCTCGACAAAGATTACTCGGCTGGGCTCACCCGGTATTGCTGAATATGCTCAAGCACAAGAAGACTGATGTTTTCGTCGACGGTACATTTCGATGCGTACCTCCCAAGTTTACACAGTGCGTTATATTCACTGCTTACGATCGGCCTACGCGCTCATATTACCCTGCAGCTTTCGTTTTGTACACGTCAAAGAAATATGACACATATTTCCACGCAGTTCGTCTGGTTCTCGATGCAACTGAATATGCAATGGACCCTGAGCATATTTATTGCGACTTCGAAGCTAGATTAATCAGGGCGCTTAGAGATCACTTTCCAAGCGCAACGATTATTGGCTGCTTGTTTCATTTCAAGCAAGCATGTCGCCGCAAAATGAAAGAATATGCGATTTCTGAACCTCAGTGCAAAGTAGCAATGACATACGGGGTTCTAGACATGCCCACTGTTATTCCACAAAGTAAAGTTAAAAAGCAAGGAGTGACATGGGTGAAAAATAAAATTGCAGGTGATTGTGTGGCGGGAATATTGCAGTTTCTCAAGAAAAGTGGAAACGCTTTTGGCAATACTTTTCGAGAACCTGGATTGTAAAATTTCATCCGTTGTTGTGGAATGTGGAACCGCAAACAAAAACCGCAATCAGCCGCACCAACAATCCCTTAGAGCATTTTAACCGAGAGATGAATTCTGCCTTTCCAAAGCCGCATCCTAATCTAACGGAGTTTGTGGTTGGCTTAGAAAAATCAGCGAGACGGTATGCGCACCTCAAGGCAGATATCGAAGTTGGAAGAGCGAATGCGCCAGCACGCCTTCCAATTCCACTACCAAAAGCTGTGGAATTACCAGAATGCGCTTCGAGCTCTGACGAAGCCTCAGACATTTGCGACAACGACTCTAGTGATGAATGTGGAGGTGCTATTCTTCGACGGGATCTTCGAACTATCGTAATTCCTCGGCAAAACGCCGAACCAGTGGTACAAATGGAAGATTTCGGCCGTATTGATGAAAGCAATGATTTCTACGACGCCTCTGCTGATTGATTAATTACTAACTAGGCGGATATAAAGAAATATTGAACAGACGTGTTAAACTGGCAAAAGAAAAAATAAATGCATGAAATTATGCTTTCCGTCTCCCATTCAAACACCTCCTTGTTATCTAAATCCTGCACGATTCCGGCTTGCCGAAATATCCATGCTTCGGATGAAGTATAGAAGGATCTGGATCTGTAATCTCGTCGTCATCTTGCAGCAACGTCGCTCGAGCACATTCAACGCTCTTCGTGTACCTGTCAAGTGCCTGTGAAATACGAGCTGCTGCAAATTCTGGCGATGGAGCGTCACTGCCGGACAAGGGCTCAGGAGAAATTTTGTCGTGCCCAGAGGACTAGCGAACACGTCTGAAAGACGCTTGCCTACCGCTGCGGGCGCTTCTTCGCGAGAGTTGCACCAGTCTCGCGAAAAGCAAGGTAGACTGCATTCTGAACGCTGGCAACTGTCGACACGATGCATCCCGTTAAGTTGCCTTGGTTGTATGCCGTGCTTAAGCGAAGGATTTCCTCAGTGCAGCGTACATCGAAATAACGAGCCCGGTCCGCTGATAGTTTTGCTAAGATATGCTCTCGCTGTGTCGGTTGAAGCTGGGTGATGATGTCCTTGCCATTTGACGAACAACTGGGTCTACTTGGTCGCATAGCATGTCTAAATCTGTCGTCCCAGACTCCCGTAGTAGCCTCAGGAAATTGTGGATCGGGGGTCGCCTGCATCAGCTCTCGTCGGACGAAATTCGACAGGCCCAGCCACAATCTCCGCAGGCGTTGTCCACCTCGCCCACGAAGCCATTTACTATCGGCATCAGTTTCTCATCACGTAGAAAATGTCTGTGTTCAGCATAGGTGCGTGCAAACTTGTTCCCGTGCTTCTGTGCGAAGAGCCAAACTGCTGCGTGTGCTTTCATGATAGTCGTCTCCTAAAAAACGCGAAATGTAGGAACACATCAATGCTAGCTCAATCTAATTGTGCTTGGCATAAGAACGCACCGCATACCGTTCATGCTGCTCCTTATTTCGAGTTGATGTTCGGCACAAGATATAATTATGCTGAGGCACAACTGTGCCGGAAGAGCCAACCGTATAATCAAGCAGGTCAGTAAAGTATTATCTAAAACGGCAACTCTTGTATCGTTAAGAAGTTTTTGTCTATGACAATTACGGATTTCCTTTGCCAATTGCATTCCCACTACACACAGCATTCCCGCATCTAATCGCGTTTCCGCTTCACAAGGCGTTCCTGCTACAAGCGCCGTTCCCGCTTCCAGTGCCGTTTCACCTACATAAAACCTCATCTCTAAAAAAACTTGCTAACACAAACTGGCTTTCGCTTTCCAAAATCCGCACGAAAGCATGAAGGCGTCTGAGCGCTTCGGTCCTCTGCTCCCCCATGGATTCATCACCGCAGGGCTCGTGTTACCGGAAAGGGTAGTTCCAGAGCTTCTCAAAGAGGCTAAACAGCTAACGTACACCGGTGTTTTCAACAAGGTGGGCCAGAGTGATGACGTCTTTCGCCTGCAGTCTCGAGTGGATGAAAAAAACATGTCGTCGTCGTTAAGGCAACTGAAGAAGGCTTTGCTAGTGCTGACATCCATGGTGCACCCAGGATGGATTCCAGGAGTGTTCTCGTTTATACTATCGGAGCCAGGTGGAGAAGAGCAGGAGGCGCATCAAGACTACACCGAAAACGACCTAGCGAAGACCCGGCGACTGTAATCTGACCGTGTTCCGGGAAGCATGGTGTTCGCGCTTCAAAGCGGCTCCAGTCTTCATGTTTATGTTGGCTGCATGGAATTGAAGGAAGCCTCGCAGGCCACTCAGGTCGACATCCCTGCTGGGTTTTGTATTTTATTTCGAGGTGATCTAGTGCACAACGGAATGGCCTACAAGACGAAGAATTACAGGGTTCACTGTTACATGCAATATGAGGGTGTCAAATGGACCCCCGATATTGTGCAGAATGCCACGGAATGTGCCAGTTTTGCAAGGTCAGGATGTAAAGGGGCCTGCACTTCGAAAGCACCGGTATTACTGCCAGGAAAACCCCAAAGGACAGGCAAATAGACTCAAGCGAAAGCTGGAAGGCTCTAGCAAGGGCGAGTACCTATGCGAGTTGTGTCCCAAACTTTCGTACACTAAGGTGAGCAGTTTGAGGACGCACAAGTCCAGAAAGCACCCCAAGTGTTAGTTGTTCTTATTTTAATACACGTAGTTGAGCATTTTGTGCTAGCACTTGCTTTTACGGGCGACGTTGGTCAGTAGCAGTCTCTTCGATGCCGTCGTGACCTCTCGGGCTAGCCAGCCGACTTGCGGGCGCCACCATGACGATCTTGGCCAAAAGAGCGTTCAGACCACACGTGGACTTGCCCAGGATGACGGCACTGGGCTGGGCAGCAAGCTTCAAGCCGGCCGTCGAGAGCTCCATCTGCCTTATACTTGCTGTCGTGGACCAAGTTCGGCGTATAGGCGCTTCCTACGAAGGCACAATTAAAAAAACCGTATGGACACGGATTGAGCGAGATTTTAACCGTAACCAGCCGGAAGGAGAATCTATGAGTCGCAAACAATTGCAGAGCAAGCTCAATGACCTAAAAAAACACAAGGTGTGCTCGGATATCAAGAACAACAGTGGGTTCGGATGGGACTCAAGATCCCAGCTCCCAACGGCACCACAGTCTATGTGGGACGCCTACATTGCAGAACACCCTCAAGCTAAAGAATCTGGATCACGCGGTCTGCTCATGTTCGACGAGCTCGACGAAATATTTTCTGGTACGTCTACTACTGGAGAGTACCCATCTCACTTGCGTCGCAAGATTCGCAATTGCTGTCGCCTGTCAGCCCGAACGACGCCAACGTCGATGCCTTCAACGACGAGAACGTATCCGCCGACAATCCGAGTGGCGATGATGAAGATGGTAGCTCTGGCGAAGCTAGCGACGAGGAAGAAGAGACGGAAGAATCGGCGGGTAATGGATCTCGCTGCAGCAGCCGTGGTCGCCGAACATCGCTCAGTCCGTCCCAGGAAGGCGACAACAACGACGGTTGTTCCAATCGCCACAAGAGCACGGGGGAGAAGATGACTGAGCCCATCTTGGAGCTTGCTGTTGCTCACAAGACGCTTGCGGACACTAGTGCAGCTCGTCGAGAGGGTGATCGTATATGCAAACTTCCGCGGTCTGATGTTGCGATCAAAGAGTTCAAGGACCAGCTAGCGACCACGATTGAGGTGGCTGCACGTTTCCGGTTTATTCAACTGCTGGCCACGAACCCGAACGCCGCAACGATGTACTGCGGCATGGACGACGAGTGTAGATTCTACTTTGTCCAGGAGTATTTGGCGGGTAACACGGATTTCCAGTTGAAAACGTTGTAGTTCAGCAAGGCAGATTATCTCCTCTACAACTAAATACACGTTTGCTTTTGATGCTCCCGGTCTTGACTACATTTGGCGGTTTAAACTAGCGGATCGGTGAGCGGTGAAATCGTGCACTGCAAACAAAACAGCGGAACGGACAATCCGTCGGATCATTGCAGCGGAATGGCAGTACGCAGCCAAAGTTGTTGACATGCCTGCCGCGCAATTCTTCGCTTTCAGGTTGTTATCGTCGCTGACAATGCTGTTGTGCACGGCAAGGCATCACAGATCTCGAGACCGTGCTGACCAGTTATCTGTTCCGAAGAAACATATGGTTTTTCGGAATTTGGAACCACGTGCCAGGACCTCAATGGACCGGACCCACAGTGGACCGATCTCAAACGCTACCAGCCTGGTAGATGTGGTCGCCGTAGTAGAGGCATCCTGTCAGCAGCAAGGTCTCAACGGTAGTGCATCGTTTGCCGTTGTATATGACATAGGTGATATTGTCGCAGTCCTGAAAGAGTTTCTTGAACGGTGCGCCGGTGCAGTTTCTCTCGAACGAGGTGAGATGGTCCTGTTCCGACTTGTCCGGAAGACCCGGGACCTGGTAAGCGCCGTGGTCTGCAGCTTGTACCCTCGCTTCGTTGCTTCGTTGCTTCAAGTCTGGCTGTTGGCCAGCGACAGTCGACGATGTTTTTACCTTGGGACTGAGCATCTTGACCAGAAGTGAAGTGATCACCGCAGTGAGTCCCAGCCCCACCGACATGAGCGTGATAAAGGCCGGTGTGTTCAACTTGAACAGCACGCAGGCATCATTCAGGCCACAGTACTTCGCTCCTTTGGTGGTCGTCTTGCGCAGAATCTCTTCATTTCGGAGAGGACTGACAGAATCGGCGTGCGTTGCATCGATCGAAGCACAGCCACCACCGCTATGGTAATGATAATTACATAGCTTCCCATGTGAGTCGGAAGTGGCGGTCTAGCACTTGGTCGCCCGAGCGCGCCTTGGCCAAGTTGATGAACGAGTACGAGAAGGCGAAGAAGCAGCACGTCAAGTTGGCGATCGACTCGGTGGTCAATGTGCCCGTCCCGAAGCCCAGCAAGTACAGATCCGAGTTGTACACAAGGTGGTAGGTGATCTGCGCGAGGTAGACCACCTGCATGCGGCCGTTCTGACAGCGGTAGGCCCAGATCTGCGTGAGCAGCACGGAGCGCTTGTGCGACATGATCTGGTAGAGACTGATGATCCCCATGAGCAGCATCTGCATGACCACGATCCCGGGCAGCACACTGATGGACACGGTGTCTGCGTAGCGACTGCGAAACGCGTTGAGGAACATCCCCACTCGGTTGGGCCTGGCCGCTGTGATCTGGCTCACCCACTCCCATTGCGTGTTGTAGTAGTTGTGGATGCACACGTCGCCAGTGCTGCACAGCGGGACGTCGTCCGGAGACTGCACCATGAGACCGTAGATCTCCCAGTGCTTGGAGATCTCGCAGTTGTCTTCGATGTAGACGCCGGTGGTACTTTCCGCTTGCACTCGACAGCCGCCGTAGTAGCCCTGCATCAGAGCCTCGAGCACACCCTTAGCGTTGTAGTGCGTGTTCGTTGTCGCCACCACCCGTGGCAGTGTTGGCATGCTGCTCGTGAAGCTGTACGGGAAGTATGAGATCGAAGCACTGGAGAGGTGGCTGATCTGATTTCCCGTGCTCTGCGTACAGCTGCATGGAGATGCTGCCTGTCTTAGATTGTATTTTTAGTGGCCTCTATCCCGGCGTCGTGTGCTGGCGGAATCTCGAGTAGCTAGCAGGTGCGCTAGTGGAACCTCGACACCTACTTCGAATGGCTTTTCGGAGTGACTGCCACACGTACAGCTTGCGTCCGAGGAGGTTTGTAGCCAGAGGCTTTCCTCCTGTTCACAGACACAGACAAATACATCGATCGCTTCGGCGATCACTTTTGGTTTTTCTACCTACTCCACACTCGACCTCTTCCTCCTCTCGCGTCCACTCCAGGCTCCTCTTCCCACCGCTTCGCTACTCTACTCAACTACGCAAGAACTCGAGTGCAACAAGAGCTCTGTCAAACCAAAAGCTCTTAGGTTACGAGCCCAACGACTTTGAGTCTGTGCAAGCATGGACGGCAACAACGATAACGTACCTCCCGTGTGACAGGACGACGTGGACGCGAGAAGTGAGCAGTCGGCTGGACATGCCGGCGGCAGTGCGACGGATGGTGCTGCGACCTTTCACCCCGCTCAAGACGACGATGGAAGCGAACTCGGGCGCTTCGGGGCAAGCAAGCCGCCCAAGTATGATGAAGAAGGTGGTTTCGACCTTTATAAGCCTCTACTCGAGTCCTACCTCCGGCAATGGGGCTGCACGGGCATCCTCGACGGCACCGATACGGTAGGAGCCAACCTGTCGGTGGCAGCAAGAAGAAGATTTGAGGAACGGAACGCTCTGACACGTGACGCCATCCTACGTGGCTTACTCACCAAGGACGCATCGAAGATCTGCATGATGACCAGTGCTCGAGAGATGTGGGTCGCATTTGAACAGGAGAAGACGCGGCGTGCATTTTTGAATGCTTTGTTTGTGCGCAAGAAGTTCTATGCTCACAAGTTTACGGTAGGCATGGACATGGACACGTACTTGGACGAGATGGAAGCCATGCGCCGTCAACTCCGTAACATGAACGACAGTATTCCGGATGACGAGATGGTGAAGGTGATTCTGCAAGGTGTTGCTTTCGAGTATCGTGGAGTGGTCAGGATGTTCGACTAAGCTGTGCGCGAAGGAAATCCCCTTCGTTGATGGAGGTTCTGAACACTATTCGCAGCGAAGCCGAGCTCGACAAGCAGAGCCGTGCGTCGATGAAGAAGCCCAAGCAACCAGAGAACTCAGCTAAGATTCTGCAAGTGAAGCAGGGAAGCAGCCTTCTGGTGCTCGCGGCAAGCGCAAGTGGAAGTCCAACGCTACTGACGAAAAAAGTTCAAGGCTCGTGGCGGCAGTAACCATAGCAGTGGAGGCAACAGCTCTGTCGAGACGAGGACGTGCTTCTTTTGCGGTAAAGCTGGCCATCTGAAGAAGCAGCGTCCTGAATATCTGAACAAGAAACGGTAAGCGAAGCTGGCGTCAACCAGTTCTGATGATGACAGTGGCAACGACAAGGAGTCCAAGAAGAAGAAGAAGAACCTGTGTTTTGTCCGGTGGAGTGGTGCTGGTCATCTGCAATTGGAATGGTGATGGTCATCTGCAATTGGAATGGTGAGACTGCGTGGTGCAGGTCCTTCTGTGGCTGCTGTGAATGATGTGGAGTCTTCTTACGATGAGTGGATGCTCGACAGTGGAGCTGGGGTGCACGTTTGTACTAACTGGTCGGCCTTCGCGAGCTTGAAGGAAGACACGATGACGTTTGTTGACTGGCAAGGAGCAGTTAGTACGAGTGACGCCTGCGGACAAGTTACTGTGTGTGCTACGAATGCAGTGTCCCGTCGTGATGTGATTTTGGAACTCGAAGACACTCGCTATGCCAGTCATGGCGCCAGTAACCTGCTACGTCTTGAACGTCTGGAGCGCCACGGGTGGGCACCATCGTATTCTCAGACTGCAGTGTCGGAACAGCGTGAAATGTATCTGGATCGTGGCGGCGTACGTCTAGTATTGGCCAAACGAGACGGCCACTACTGGCTCAAGACAAAGCGCGCAGCGGCGAGTGTGAATATGTGTGCGGTGACGACTGACAGGAAGCCTTCATCGCTCATGCTGTGGCACATGAAATTTGCTCATATGAACTCTCAAGCTATGAAGCAGATGGTGCTGAAGGGCATGGCTGCAGGGATGGGATCGCTGACACTGGAGGATTTCGACCAACCACTCGATTGTATCACCTGCACAACTGCCAAGCAACACAACAAGCGGAGCAAAGTGTGCTATGAGCGATTGATGTCGGATGTATGCTACATGGGCACTGAAACTACTGGTGGCAACCGGTATTTTCAACTTGTGCAGGATGAAGCTTCTCGGTTCAAGTGGTGCTTCTTGTTACGTCACAAGAGTGAGGCCGCAGAAAATGCGATGACTTTGATTCTACAACTGGAAAAGGCACACTTAGTCAAGTTGTTTTCTTGTGATCAGGGCAAGAAGTTCCTGAACAAGAAGCTGAGGATGTCCCTGGTTGATCACGGGATCAAGTTGCTGTCGACCAATGCCTACACTCCCGAAGAGAACAGTCTGGTAGAAAAGCTGAACGGGAGTCTGCTGAACAAAGTCCATGCTATCCGTGAGGCGACTAGTTTGCCGACGTCACTGTGGGGTTAAATTATGTTGTATGTCGTGGAGGTGGACAACATGAGTCCAACGAAGGCTCTAGCTGAAACGACACCTTACCAGAAGCTCACTGGAATAAAGACGGACGTCGGGAACCTTCGTGTGTGCGGATGTGTGGCCTTCGCTCACGTCCCCAAGAAGAAGAGATCAAACAAGCTGAGCGCAAAAGCGGTTCCGACAATATTCCTAGGATATGCAATGAACTCGCTTGGTTATCGACTCCTGGATCTTCGTAGTGGTGATCTGATTGAACGACGTGATGTTTCTTTCCGTGAAGACATTACTGTGGATGGAAATACTTGCAGCACCTACTGAGTCGTCGATTTGGCGGTGAATGTATTGTTTTGCCAGATAATGTGCCTTTTGTTCGTCTACCAGTGAACGCTGTGCTGGACAGTGTGCACATGCCAGATAGTCTTTCAAGTGATGAGCTTAGGGCTACAGTACAGTCAGACAATGATTATCAGCTCAACTCGACAAGGAAACGACCTCGCGAGGACTCGAGCGACGATAGTAGTGATGATTCGACGGGGGCGTAAACTTCAGTGGGAGTCGTGGGGGTCGCGACGCTGCTGGAGCGCTCAACGTTAGTTTCAGTGGGAGTTCTGATGGTGCTGGGATTGAGAATGATGATTTTGGCGGTGGTCCAGCCAGTACTGCTGCTGATGGGTTTTCGTTCGGTGGTAGTGGCGCCGGAAGTGCTGCTGACAGATCGCCGACCAGCGGCAGTGGCGATGCTGACGACAATACCGCCGAGAGTTCAACTACCGACACACCTACATCGTCAACAAGTCCAAAAACTAGTAATCGAGCCCCCACTTCGGCGGTCAACTCAGCAAAGGCGGCAAAATTCTCGTTATGACCCGACAACATGGGTTATGACATTATCACTGATGAGCTGTATGCTGATTGGAATCGTCAGCAAATTGGTGAATCCCACGAGAGTGCGTCAAGCACTTGCTTCGGAACATGCAGTACAATGGCGCTGCTATGGATGTGGAGTTTGCCAGTTTGATGAAGAACGCGACATGGGAGCTTGTACCGCGGCCAAAGCCAACTCGAAGGAAACGCGTTAACATACTGACACCGGTCTGGGTCCTGGTTGTGAAGCGAAACGAGAAGGGCGACTTACAAAGTTCAGTGCTCGACTCGCTATTCGAGGATTTCTTCAGATGTTTGGTTTCGACTATCTTGCGACGTATTCACCTGTTGTGAGAATCGAGTCGGTGCGACTAGTGATGATCATTGCTCTGATACTGGGACTCGACTGCAGACATGTAGATTTTGTTACAGCGTTCCTCAATGGTGAGTTGGTGGATGTGGAAATTTATATGGAGCAGCCGGAGGGATACCACGACGGGACTGATCGTGTGTGCCACTTGTTGAAGGGACTTTACGGCCTAAAGCAAGCGTCCAAAATTTGGAACGACACGCTACACGCTTATCTAGGTGAGCTCAAGTTCGAGCAGTGTGTCTTCGATGCTGGTGTTTATTATCGGGCGGGACAACACGGTATAATTTATTTCACGGTATATGTGGACGATATTGTGATTGCTGCAAAGTCTGCTCACATCGATGCTGTTGTGCGTGAACTGAGCGTCAGATTTGAGGTGAAAGATCTGGGCAGAGTCAAGCACTTACTGGGGATGGAGATAAATTTCGAGCCTGGTATGATTTTGTATTTGTCCCAGACCGCTTATGTGGAGCGTATGCTGACCCGATTTCGCATGCAGAAGACGAAGCCCGTGCGTTCGCCGCAGATGCACAGCGAGCGAATGCCTGCCATCGAGAAGAACAAGCGCCTGATCAATGATGATTTGCTCCCGTTCAGAGAAATTGTTGGCTCTCTTCAGTACCTGGTCGCTTGTACTCGTCCGGATATGGCGTGCATGGTGCGGTGCCTCGGCAAGTACAATGGAGCTTATACATGTGCTAACTACTCCATGGCGAAATGTGCGCTGCGTTATCTTATTGGTACCAATCACATGGGGCTCGTGTATCGACCGGTGAACGCCGTTCCACGATTGTGTGCCTTCAATGATGCAGATCATGCCATGTGTCGAGATACAAGCCGCTCCAACACCGGCTTTGTGTTGCAAATCAATGGATGCAGCTGGATGTGGAAGAGCAAGCAACAAGGACGCGTCACCGCCAACACATGTGCGTCCGAGTTGTTGCTGCGAGCGACTGTGTTGATAGTTTGGTGTGGGCACGACGGCTTCTCAATGAACTTAAGCTACATCAGGACTTGTCGACTATTTGGTGCGATAATTAAAGCACTATTCAGGTAATTACAAATCGTGGTAACAGCAAGAAGGTGCAAAGATTTGTAAAGGAGGGAAGAATATTTTTTGGGTCAAGTTTGGGTCAGGTCAAGTTCGGGTCAAGTTCAAAATTTATTTTTTCTGAAACTTGATCCTAAAACTTGACCCAACTCGTGGCTTGACCAACCTCTATTCTGTGATATTGAATAAATTCTCATACTTTATTGATGAAAATTTCGCTTTTTAAAGGAGGTTGTTTGCCGTACCAGTCGAGCAGTGATTATTCACTTCAACTTTAACTTTTGATTGAATTTGCTCGAATAACGCCAAAGCAAAACCGATAGGAAATACCATAAGTAAGTCAACCATTTGAAAAAATTTCGAAGATATTGGTGCACTGAGTGTGTGTCAACGTTTCTAAACGCATGGTTCGGGTTCAAATCCCGTTGTGTCCCACTCTTCACGTAAGGTTCGTCGCTCATCCGTCCGTTCCGTTCACCCATATGGTAATATGCGTTGCATTTGGATTAGCCTGCCCAATTGTCAGTGGTGACAGGGCAAACGTCAGGTACATGAGAACGATGTGGGAATAGAGGGACACGGGAGTAAGTTTTGACGTTGGTAATTGTACATGATATTTATGTACTTTCTTGTATCCGATACATTCCAGATCCCCCGAACAGGGTACAAGCAGCGAAATTATAGTGCCACAACTACTAAATAAATTAAAATGTTGAACAGCTCACTTATGCACTAATCAACTAAGTGTGTAGCTTGATTTTTATTATTAGGTCTCAGACACTCAAAAGCCCCCGGCATAAACTAAGACCTAACTATTACCTATGAATGAAAATGGTGCATACAAACCGTCTAATACGCAGGCGATTGCGATTCGTCCGACGAGGCAAATGACTCAGTGGCCACCACGGACGAATTATCGGAGTCGGGAAATCTTCCTGGTGCTGACTGTGAGTCTTCGTGGGCGGGTGCTCGAACAATTCGGTTGGAAATATCGTCCAACAGCTGTGCATTCTGCCGACTCTGCTCTTCGATTACTCCGATAATTTGAGTGACGTCTGGATGAGGCACTGCAAAAGCCTCATTTAGTGCCCGATCATAGCGCTCTAGAGGATTGTTGGTCCGATTCACGATGTCCTCTCGCAAGCCGTAGATATTCCACGACTCTGGCTTGAACTTCTTGATCCATGTGTTCTTGAAATATTTCCAAAAGCGTTTCCACTTCTCCGTCGAATATTGGATGCCAAGTTCTTCACAGTCGTCCTTGATCAAATTTTCACCTCGCGTTGCCCTCTGTTCATAATCTCACTGCGACGAATTACTGTTAATTTGTCGAGACAACCTTCGGCCACAGCAACAGCAACTTCTTGGGGTGGTATCCTCAACTTTAGTAACTTTCGACAAAGAGCTTGCTTAAAGTGAAACAGGCAACCAATAATTCGAGCCTCTGGAAACTGGTTCTTGGCGGCTTTTATCATGGCATACTCGAAGTCACATACGACGTGCGCCGGTCTAAGCTTTTGATCGCAAGCCATGAACACAAAGTGTAGCAAATGTTCCTAAACTTGAGCCGTCTTGCCGGTAGTCAACACGTAAAACACCGGTAGATAGACATCTGAAATGGCGTCGTGAGTCATTAAAATGACGAGTTGGTAAAACTTAGTCAGCACACACTTGTACGTTGCGTCCATGAATAGAGAGCTTTGCCGCTGCTTCATACGATCGACCAATTGGAGGTGTCCCCAGCCAATAACGCGGTGCAACACTTCGTCTTCGTAGTACGTGTACGTGAAGTGAAATTGGAAAAACTTGAGATCCGGGCTATTCTTCACGTTGCACAAAGGTTCACTTTCAATGCGACCATATATTTCTCGGCCGAAATGTTTCGCTCTTGTTCGATATAGCCGGCCTAAAACTTGCGTTTTAGTCGCCCCACGGACAATCTGCGTGTCATCGCCATAAAATCGATCACGGACAGTAAACCATGCTTGTTTCGGTGGCATGGTCACGTTACGAAGTGCCAGCGTATCCGTGAAATCCAGCATCTGCTCTTTACAGTCGACGGTCACCGGTGGAGGTCCTTGCTCAGCAGGCTGATTACGATCAGGATTGCGTGCTGGTTTGTGAACTCCTTCCACCCATGCAGCGTTTGGAGTTATCGCTAGTTTTGCCCGACAGCCGGTATGTCTGCGCACGCTGCAGCGATGACGCTCCGATAAACCGCTCCCCCAGTGATACGAGTAGGCATATCCGCGGTAGTAAGCCGACTTCGTCTTGTCGTTGCGCACAACTTGGTCGGGAACGCCATGTTGACTTGTACCTGGAACAGGGTCGTCATCATCACCAGCACCGTCTCCTGGTACTTGGATATTATCAGTGTCCCCTGGCTCATCGTCGCCTGGCTCATCGTCACCTGGCTCACCATTTATGCTTGTGGTTGTTGCAGTTGGACCACGATACGGAGACCCTTCGTAGTCGAACGAAGCAGACTTGTAACTACTCGAATCGGATTGAGCGTCTTCTTCTGCTTGAAAGCCGTCGGATTCGGATTGGTCGGACATGGAATCGTCGAACGACATCGACATTGCAACGGAGTGGGTGCACCCGTCGCTAGCTTGGACCGGAGAGGGGCGCAATACGAAGACCGTGTCTGGTTTGGGGGAAATAGACTCTGTGGCGTGGGCCATTGAATTAAAGCCGACACATGATTGGCTGACGTTAAATCTGTTCTGTTACCCAATCAGCGGATGCCAACGCACCGCAGCCTTGATGCGTGCCGTTGTACCTATTTATGTATTTAGTGTGGCTATAAACGAAATTTATATAACTCTCTGTGATAGTTGATAGGGGTTGACCCAAACTTGACCCAAATAAAACTTGACCAGAACTTGACCCATAAAAGGCATCTTGACCCGACTTGACCCCAATAAAATGGACTTGATCCGAACTTGACCTGACCCAAACTTGACCCAAAAAGACCCAAAGGAGGCAAGGCTGATTGCTGAGTTCGTGGACGATGGTGAGGTGGTGCTGCAATATGTCTCGACTACTGATAACGTAGCCGACATCTTCACCAAGGCGCTTGGTCCTCAGCGGTTCGAGTTTCTGCGCGAGAAGCTCAGCATGGAGAACGTACTGGATGCCTAGAAATTGGTGGCCAAGTAAGCTGTTCCCTCTGTTGGTCGAATTTTGAAGTGAATTGATATCTAGTGTTTTCCTGTGTGGGTTTCTGGCAGCTCCTACGGGTATTTCTAGTGGTTTCTTAACTGCTCAATCCTTGAGTGTGCTTGGTGACGGCAGAACGTCGTCCGCGAGCAACACTTCCCCTCCGTTAAAAGTAAATTTTCTTATGATCGCAGCTGCAGACCGAGTTCAACTGCCAGCTTCTTGACCCCTGAGGTTTCTTGGTTCTTCACCACGAAATGTTTCACTGCTACTGGCACGTCCTCGAGAAGGTTTCTAGCGGGCTCCCGCGAATTTTCCTCCTCGCTGAGGCCTCGCCACTTGACTATCAGCTCGTGTCGTTTTTCAGCGCTGTTGTAGCGGGCTTGTAGCAATTCTTCAACCACGTGGCCTTCTCCGTTGTGGGCAACTTGTGCCAGTAGATCTTCCGTGATTCCAAGCGTAGCGTCTGCAAAAACCTTGAGCCGGCTGGCATGTGCTTCTAGGCGTTCTCCAGTCAACAGATTTTCGACAACGAAGACCCAATTTGAAGAAGTGTCTACCACACGGGCTGGCCCACACCATTTCACGCGCAGCTTGGAGCGTCGGTGCGACCAGACCTCTGCATACAAAACGAAATCGCCAATAGCAAATTGTGCCATCTTCGAACCACTTTTGCTTGCTTTCTTCCGCCCTTTGCTGCGTGCATTTTCACGCTCAGTGGCCACTTTCTTATGCAATATTTCCAACGCCTTCTGCAGCTTGTTGAAATGAATCCCTCGGATGGCTCGAATTGCTTCCATGGTCGCTGGTTCAATGGCATCTGAAATCGCCATTGGCTCCAGTGGGTTCATGGCAGTAAGCCCCGTCATAGCAGTGACTGGCGCCACCCCGCCAAAAGACTGTGAAGGGAAATTGTTTAATACCATTTGCACAACTTCGATCACACGTGGCCAGTCTGTATCGGCTAACCGCCACTCCGAAAGTAAAACACGACAGCACCTGAGAACTTCCCGCATCACGACTTCCACCGTACCATTCGCCCAAGGGCATCGGGCGGTGGTAAAGTGATGGTGGACACCGAGAGCCCGCTGTAAAGCGTGGATGACCGAGTTCTTGAAATGGGTCCCCTGATTAGAGACCCACGTGCAAACTCCGAAAGTTGCAAACCAGTCCATGAGCACTTCATAGGTTGTGTCGGCTGTTGCCTCCTTGGTTGGCACAAGCCACACGTAATTTGCTGCATCATCTTTGAGCGCGAGGACATACGTGTCCCCAGTTTTAGCAGGACCCAGGTAAAGAAAATCAAAATGCAGCACCTCATTCGGTTTCTCAGCATGGAGAGCTTCACCGAGCGGGCGAGGAAAAGGTGGCCCACCCGTAACACTAGCGCAGTGAAAACATTTGGCCACGAATGTCTTAACATCTGCCTCCAAATTGTCCCAAACAAATATGTTGGCGATGTGCTTCAAAGTGACAGAGGTGGTGCGATGTCCGGCAGCTCGAAATGGCCGATGATACACACGCGAAGCTGAAGGTCGACTGCTTCCTTCGGCAACCAAATGCGACCGCCAGTGTCATGCAGGATCCCGTCAGATCTCGTCTTCAGTTCATGTGGAATACTACCCGAAAACAAATTCTGAGCCGTTTGAAAGTGCGCGAGCGTCGGCCACGTGAAAGAGTCATCCAGTTGGGGCGAAATTGGGATCGACTCGAGCTGTAGTGCAGCGACTGTTCTAAAAGTTGACCCCATCGAGAAAGAAGATCCGCCCAGACGTTCACGTCGCCGGCAATGTCGTGAATGTCGTAATCCAATGACATCAACTAAAGAGACCATCGGTGGAGTTTATCTGCAGTATACTTTGGCACCGCTGATGATCCTGTCACCGGTGCGAAAATGTAACGCAGATTGCGGTGGTCGGTATACAAATTAAAACGATCGGGGCGCCTCACAAGATAATCCGCCCGCCTGCACGTCTCCACAATGGCAAAAGCCTCTTTTTCGACAATTGCCCAACGTTTAGCTCCGCACGAAAACGTGCCGCTGAGTATCATTAGAGGTTCATGGTGTT
>JAAVTG010000972.1:0-33885 GCA_011947345.1 Phytophthora quininea | reverse complement strand
GCCATCCATCCCGAAGAAATCACTCACAGTCACTTTTGCCTTCGAAGACCCCACGCGCAAGACCTGCTTGCCTTTCGTTCCAGTGCCTCGCCAAGATGCAGATCCAGATCAAGGTGAGGCAGCAGGGGGAAGACGCGAACATTGCAGCATTTTGTATATGTTTCCTGTTCGTTGTTATTGCTATAATGCTGATGAGAATCCGTGCTTTAACTGGCGTGCAGACCCTCACGGGCCGGAAGCAGACGTTTAACTTTGAGCCGGACAACACGGTGCGTCTGCAGTCTGCTGATGGCTATTTATTAGCCCAAAGAAGTAGAAGCGGAAGCTAGTTGGTTGACGTGTTCTCCCCTCGTTGGGTTGACTGGTGTTGGATCTATAGATCCTGCACGTCAAGCAGGCTCTGCAGGAAAAGGAAGGCATCCAGGTGGACCAGATCCGTCTCATCTACAGCGGCAAGCAACTGTACGTGGCTGCCATTAAACCAAATAGGGCTGAGGATCGTTTGACTGGAGTGCTGTGGTCGTTTACCTCTGCAGAGCGGATGACAAGACGCTGCAGGACTACAACGTCGCTGCCGGTGGCACCATTCACATGGTGCTGCAGCTGCGAGGCGGGTGCTAAGAGCAGGAGGAGGATCCTTTCGTTTTGAACGGCCTAAAGAGTTCGAAGGGAACGCAGTTAGAGTAACCAGCGCAGCCTTCGACTTCATCCACCTACGTCAAGTAATGAGCAGCCTCCAATGGACCATTTCCACGTTCCAGTTCAGTTAACCTCTAGGTTGTTGTCTTCTTACTGCGCGCTTGTGGGCTTGGTAGCGTTTGCAGTGACAGCCGTGCGACTCTCCAATTGCTGCTTGATCAGCGGCTCGAGCTGTTTCTTCTCGGCCAGCGTCTTGAGCAATTGGATAATGAACGGGATGTAGTTGTGTTTGCGTCGTTGATTCTCCAGCTTCCAGGTCTCTCTTCTGGTGCTCTGCAGCCAAATCCGCTTGGATCTGCGCGGCCTGCTGTTCGTCTCCTGCCTCTAACAAGACTGCAAGCTGCTCCTCGAACGCCTGTATCCGGTTCTTGACGAGCGCAGTTGAAGCGGATCTCCGAGGCTGAGTACTTCTCGATCCGCTTCTGGATCACGGGACACGCCACCTGCAGCCACGAGTCCTTGCTGTCTGTGCTAGGGACCTCCCCAGACAGATCGGACCTGCTTGAGTCCGTCCAGCTCGTAGACTTTGCCGTTCACAGGCACGTAGGCCACGAAGTGGTACACGTCGTCGTCCCCTGTGGCCTTCCGCTCCTCCACCACAAAGGGCTCAGCTCTGGCGAACGAATTGTGGGCCAGACGGATCTGGTCGCTGTTGGAGATGGCCAAACCTTTGAGGTCGGACGGGAAGTCGCTAGTGAAGGCCTTGAACTCGGTCAGAGTGGGGCCCAGATCCAGGTCCTGGCAGTTCAGCAGGATACTTAGGATGGCCTGCGTGGCGCAGGCGTTGCTGATGACCTGCTTGGCGAAGAAGAGTCCGTCCTCCGACGCGTACTCTTGGCTCTCTTGGCTCTCCCCATGGGAGCTCTCGTACTTGAACAGGAACACGAGTCCGTAGACTGGGGACAGGTCGGCGAATAGCTGCCCGTCCAGCGCGTACAGCTCCTCCACCTGCACGCCCTTGACGCCAATGTCCTCGATAAGCGCCGTGAAGACACCCGGATCCGACTCGATGGTGCACCAACTCATTTTGGGAAGATCTTTTCTCCAAGTAATTTTTATGAGTTGTAGCATAATGAACAACATGCAGCATGCCTCGTAGTTATGCTTTCAGTGTTAGCAGCCGCCATAGACGTCGTACGCAACAGTGCTGCTGCTGGCCTTGATAATCATGGCGGATCGCTGGAATGATGTTTACACGACCGTGAGCATCGGCGGCCTCGAGCACTTTTCATACTTCGGATTTCGTTAAGACTACTTTGTTGTCGGAACTATCTACTACCAATTCAGTAGTACGTGTCTTATAGCTTTCGAGGCGGGTTGGCGTTGGCATTGACCATACACTCGTGTCGGCGCTGCAGGAGTTGGTCGGTAAAACGCTGCAGCGTAGTTTTCTCGCGCTTGAGAGCCACTCGAACACGTCGAAGCGGCACACGAGATTCGTCCACGAGTTTCGTCAACTCGCTCAGCTCCTCTTTGCCGTCCTCTTCGTCAACATCTTCGTTTGTCTCCTTGACCACTTCATCGTCCGAGCCGCCGACTGTAGATAAAGCAGAACTGGTCGACGTCCCTTTCGCCTTCCAGATATTGTATCCCATGCCTCCACTCAACCGTCGAGAGAGAATCTGTCGCTGCCAAGACAGCAGCTTGGACCACATACCATCCGCTCTATTCGCCATATCTTGTTCGTCTTCATCGCTAGCGCAGCACAGCGACAACGCTCTCTTCAAGTGGACCCCATCTGACACCAAAGTCTTGTTGTCGTCTGCACCGCCACCCGTACTATCGTCAAAGTCCCGCAACGAAGCGCAAATGATCTCAACCGGCTCGCCTTGCTGCACCCGCATTGCTCGAATAGTGCCGAGGACAACTCGCGTGTCGACCGAATCGCGCAGCTCCCAGTCGTACGAAGAGAACAGGCGGTTCACGTATTTGACGTCGCACAACGGGAACTCTCTCGTGACCAGCAGCACAAATTGAGACCGTGACAACATGCAGGACCCGCGCACGTTCAACGCACACAGCTCTCGAGCTAACGTGAACAACTTCTCCATATCTTTCAGAACTGGTCGTCGACACGGCGTGCGACGCATCGCGTCGAGTATCTTGGCGAACGACCACCACCGCAGGGAAAAGCGGTTCTTGCGGAGGTCTCGAGATTCTGTAGCGCTTTGCTTTTCGGGTGAATATCCCGGAGTTTGCACGATGGCCGAGTTCGAAGTTCGTCGGTGGCGAAGCTGCGGGTCGTCTTGTTGCTGTTGGCGATGCGCCGCCAATTCCGACGTTGGTTGGAAGTGCAAAGTCCGACCTTGCCACTCGACCATGTCCTGTTGGTTTTGCAAGCGCTGCTCTTTTGCGACTTGGTCTTCTCGTTTGTGCGCAGCCTGCAGCTTTCGAGAGGATTTGTGTTGTAAAGCTTGTTGGACATCCACGTGCTGCTGACACGGATCAACAGTGCGATTGTCCACCTCAACAGAAATTGCGATGGGAGACGACGGACATCTTGTCATCATGACTGCAAGGCGAGAACCGCTCGGGTAAAATGCTTCAGGCGGCCACAGCGAAGGAGATCCATCCAGACCCTGGACGTATTCGTCAATTGGCACGATAGGATGGCTAGGTGAGAGCGGCTCCAACATCTCAACAGACCGGGACCCGTGCATGAGCTTGGCTGTACCACGAGCTCCATACCGGCGCAGCTTTGCATCCAGCGTGATGCCAGGCGGTAGCTGCTGCTTGAGAGACGCGTTTGGACTGCAATTGTACCATGGCTTGGGTTTCACTGGCGAGGTTGTCATCGAAGCGAGTGAAGACGTATCGTTCCAACTAACCGATCCCTTTATGGGGAGGCTAGCACGAGTCGCCCGCTGGACGACTGACCATCGTCGCTTTCGTCGTCTTCATCACCCTCTCCGATCACACTTGCACAGTCCGACCCTGGCCTCAGCTTCGGGTGAATATTGAGTGCCTCGGAATCTCTTTTGTTCCTGATCTCCAAATTGCGCTCGATCTCCGCTCTCCGCTTGGCACGCGTACGCAGGAACTTGTTGTCGGTGGAGGTTGAATACAAAGCTGCCAGTTGATGGGACCGCTGCAATACTCGTCCTCGTGTCTCTGGGGTCCCTTCACGCTCCTGCAGCTCTTCCTCTTCGGCCTCGCGCAGAGCTCCTCTCAAAATGTGCTCCACCCGCTCGTTCACGGTTTCCTTTCTTCGTCGTCGAGGGGCATTGATCTGCTTCAAGCCTTCACCGCTCTTGGTGGGTCTCTGGATCGGACTCAGCATGGTCACCACGCCTGCGTTGTGGTGGTGGAGACCAGAACATGCTATTTGAAGCTTCCTAACTTGGGCTTTAGCAACTTGGTCGCCTACCAATGATGAAAGGATGAACAGCTATTCAAACGAAGTGCATTTGGTTGCTGTAGTTTATGCTACTGGGGCAGCGCCAACTAGTTTGTGGTTATCCCTGCTCGCAGAGTCCAAGTGTACGACAGTACGTGGGTCAGCGTGCCGACTTTGGGGTCCACACACCAACCTAGCAGCAGCACGTTGAAAGTGCGCAACACTTTACGAGGTAGCACACGGGCTATTAGCATCAACATGGCCGACCCAGCCTGGTGGAAAAGCCCTAGACGGGTCCATTCCGGGTCCGGTCCACGCTGATCCAGAACGCGTCTATAACATACGTCGATAACACAGATGGAAATAAGGAGGAAATTCATGAGTAAGAAGAGAAATATAAAAGCAACCTGTTCGTTTTGTAACAGCTCTGGCGAAAAGGCTTCATTTAGATCTACACTCTACAAGATGAAAAGGAAGGCTGATTCCTCGCGACGGCCTGCGAAGTACAGCCAAGGTTCCCGAGAAACACAGCGAATAACTAGATCCCAGACCAACAGACAAGCAGAAACATCGCCTACTGCTGGTAAGGCTTTTCTGTCTTAATGTTTTGTTTTTAATCGTATTGTTATAGCGGAAGTTGTGTCAGTTCCCTCCTGCTCTCTTGCTGTGGGCTCTTCTACCATTGTCGATACAATTGCTGAATCCTGTCCTGTTGTCGGAGGCCGTTCACACTCACTAGGAGACTTGTTGAACCCGGTTGTTGATGAGGACACATATACAGAACAAGATGCAATCGCAGTAGTAACTGCATCACGTGAAGAGCATGTTTGTAGTGAATTTGATGGGGATTTTGATTTCCGGTTCGATGGCTACCCAAGCAGTGAAAGTGGTGGTATTGATATTACGGATACATCTTCAGCGAATATTCCTTCCTCTCACTCGACACAAATGTGGATAGTCTCCCTACTTCGTCATCAGGACAGCAGGAGAAGACTACTAAGTGGATCAGCGGCTACAAGTACACAGAACACGATAGAGACAAGGCAAACACCAAAATATACTACCGCTGCAGTCACTACCGAAGTGGTAAATGCAAGGGGCGATGTGAATATTTGCGAGAGCATTAACTTTACACAAAATTTGCGCCTCACACGTGTGGTCGTTCAGCAGTTCCCGACAGCTCTCAAACCCGCAAAACAGAAAGCAACGTTGCAGAAGAAATGAAGAGAGAGGTGGATCGCTTGGCGATAACTACTTCTGCCAACAGAAACGAAATTTGGGATTCTATCCGTGCTCGCTTTTACGGCAATAATGACACGACTATGGCATTTTCGGGGTTGTCCATGGAAGAAGTTAAACGCCGTGTGAATCGTATTAGAGCAGAGGAATCTGGAGGATCTGTGTATGGTCAAATCGAAGTTTCTCCTTGGTCTCAGGTTCTCAATGACGATGGAACCCCTCCCAAACTAATTTCGTGCTCTTCCATCATTCCTACTATGACAAAAAGGAAATCTCGACAAAGATTACTCGGCTGGGCTCACCCGGTATTGCTGAATATGCTCAAGCACAAGAAGACTGATGTTTTCGTCGACGGTACATTTCGATGCGTACCTCCCAAGTTTACACAGTGCGTTATATTCACTGCTTACGATCGGCCTACGCGCTCATATTACCCTGCAGCTTTCGTTTTGTACACGTCAAAGAAATATGACACATATTTCCACGCAGTTCGTCTGGTTCTCGATGCAACTGAATATGCAATGGACCCTGAGCATATTTATTGCGACTTCGAAGCTGGATTAATCAGGGCGCTTAGAGATCACTTTCCAAGCGCAACGATTATTGGCTGCTTGTTTCATTTCAAGCAAGCATGTCGCCGCAAAATGAAAGAATATGCGATTTCTGAACCTCAGTGCAAAGTAGCAATGACATACGGGGTTCTAGACATGCCCACTGTTATTCCACAAAGTAAAGTTAAAAAGCAAGGAGTGACATGGGTGAAAAATAAAATTGCAGGTGATTGTGTGGCGGGGAATATTGCAGTTTCTCAAGAAAAGTGGAAACGCTTTTGGCAATACTTTTCGAGAACCTGGATTGTAAAATTTCATCCGTTGTTGTGGAATGTGGAACCGCAAACAAAAACCGCAATCAGCCGCACCAACAATCCCTTAGAGCATTTTAACCGAGAGATGAATTCTGCCTTTCCAAAGCCGCATCCTAATCTAACGGAGTTTGTGGTTGGCTTAGAAAAATCAGCGAGACGGTATGCGCACCTCAAGGCAGATATCGAAGTTGGAAGAGCGAATGCGCCAGCACGCCTTCCAATTCCACTACCAAAAGCTGTGGAATTACCAGAATGCGCTTCGAGCTCTGACGAAGCCTCAGACATTTGCGACAACGACTCTAGTGATGAATGTGGAGGTGCTATTCTTCGACGGGATCTTCGAACTATCGTAATTCCTCGGCAAAACGCCGAACCAGTGGTACAAATGGAAGATTTCGGCCGTATTGATGAAAGCAATGATTTCTACGACACCTCTGCTGATTGATTAATTACTAACTAGGCGGATATAAAGAAATATTGAACAGACGTGTTAAACTGGCAAAAGAAAAATAAATGCATGAAATTATGCTTTCCGTCTCCCATTCAAACACCTCCTTGTTATCTAAATCCTGCACGATTCCGGCTTGCCGAAATATCCATGCTTCGGATGAAGTATAGAAGGATCTGGATCTGTAATCTCGTCGTCATCTTGCAGCAACGTCGCTCGAGCACATTCAACGCTCTTCGTGTACCTGTCAAGTGCCTGTGAAATACGAGCTGCTGCAAATTCTGGCGATGGAGCGTCACTGCCGGACAAGGGCTCAGGAGAAATTTTGTCGTGCCCAGAGGACTAGCGAACACGTCTGAAAGACGCTTGCCTACCGCTGCGGGCGCTTCTTCGCGAGAGTTGCACCAGTCTCGCGAAAAAGCAAGGTAGACTGCATTCTGAACGCTGGCAACTGTCGACACGATGCATCCCGTTAAGTTGCCTTGGTTGTATGCCGTGCTTAAGCGAAGGATTTCCTCAGTGCAGCGTACATCGAAATAACGAGCCCGGTCCGCTGATAGTTTTGC
The DNA here is from genome assembly GCA_011947345.1 of Phytophthora quininea. Taxonomy (NCBI): domain Eukaryota; phylum Oomycota; class Peronosporomycetes; order Peronosporales; family Peronosporaceae; genus Phytophthora; species Phytophthora quininea. The sequence continues at coordinate 26,731 of JAAVTG010000972.1, read as the reverse complement.
TAAGATATGCTCTCGCTGTGTCGGTTGAAGCTGGGTGATGATGTCCTTGCCATTTGACGAACAACTGGGTCTACTTGGTCGCATAGCATGTCTAAATCTGTCGTCCCAGACTCCCGTAGTAGCCTCAGGAAATTGTGGATCGGGGGTCGCCTGCATCAGCTCTCGTCGGACGAAATTCGACAGGCCCAGCCACAATCTCCGCAGGCGTTGTCCACCTCGCCCACGAAGCCATTTACTATCGGCATCAGTTTCTCTTCATCACGTAGAAAATGTCTGTGTTCAGCATAGGTGCGTGCAAACTTGTTCCCGTGCTTCTGTGCGAAGAGCCAAACTGCTGCGTGTGCTTTCATGATAGTCGTCTCCTAAAAAACGCGAAATGTAGGAACACATCAATGCTAGCTCAATCTAATTGTGCTTGGCATAAGAACGCACCGCATACCGTTCATGCTGCTCCTTATTTCGAGTTGATGTTCGGCACAAGATATAATTATGCTGAGGCACAACTGTGCCGGAAGAGCCAACCGTATAATCAAGCAGGTCAGTAAAGTATTATCTAAAACGGCAACTCTTGTATCGTTAAGAAGTTTTTTGTCTATGACAATTACGGATTTCCTTTGCCAATTGCATTCCCACTACACACAGCATTCCCGCATCTAATCGCGTTTCCGCTTCACAAGGCGTTCCTGCTACAAGCGCCGTTCCCGCTTCCAGTGCCGTTTCACCTACATAAAACCTCATCTCTAAAAAACTTGCTAACACAAACTGGCTTTCGCTTTCCAAAATCCGCACGAAAGCATGAAGGCGTCTGAGCGCTTCGGTCCTCTGCTCCCCATGGATTCATCACCGCAGGGCTCGTGTTACCGGAAAGGGTAGTTCCAGAGCTTCTCAAAGAGGCTAAACAGCTAACGTACACCGGTGTTTTCAACAAGGTGGGCCAGAGTGATGACGTCTTTCGCCTGCAGTCTCGAGTGGATGAAAAAAACATGTCGTCGTCGTTAAGGCAACTGAAGAAGGCTTTGCTAGTGCTGACATCCATGGTGCACCCAGGATGGATTCCAGGAGTGTTCTCGTTTATACTATCGGAGCCAGGTGGAGAAGAGCAGGAGGCGCATCAAGACTACACCGAAAACGACCTAGCGAAGACCCGGCGACTGTAATCTGACCGTGTTCCGGGAAGCATGGTGTTCGCGCTTCAAAGCGGCTCCAGTCTTCATGTTTATGTTGGCTGCATGGAATTGAAGGAAGCCTCGCAGGCCACTCAGGTCGACATCCCTGCTGGGTTTTGTATTTTATTTCGAGGTGATCTAGTGCACAACGGAATGGCCTACAAGACGAAGAATTACAGGGTTCACTGTTACATGCAATATGAGGGTGTCAAATGGACCCCGATATTGTGCAGAATGCCACGGAATGTGCCAGTTTTGCAAGGTCAGGATGTAAAGGGGCCTGCACTTCGAAAGCACCGGTATTACTGCCAGGAAAACCCCAAAGGACAGGCAAATAGACTCAAGCGAAAGCTGGAAGGCTCTAGCAAGGGCGAGTACCTATGCGAGTTGTGTCCCAAACTTTCGTACACTAAGGTGAGCAGTTTGAGGACGCACAAGTCCAGAAAGCACCCCAAGTGTTAGTTGTTCTTATTTTAATACACGTAGTTGAGCATTTTGTGCTAGCACTTGCTTTTACGGGCGACGTTGGTCAGTAGCAGTCTCTTCGATGCCGTCGTGACCTCTCGGAGCTAGCCAGCCGACTTGCCGGCGCCACCATGACGATCTTGGCCAAAAGAGCGTTCAGACCACACGTGGACTTGCCCAGGATGACGGCACTGGGCTGGGCAGCAAGCTTCAAGCCGGCCGTCGAGAGCTCCATCTGCCTTATACTTGCTGTCGTGGACCAAGTTCGGCGTATAGGCGCTTCCTACGAAGGCACAATTAAAAAACCGTATGGACACGGATTGAGCGAGATTTTAACCGTAACCAGCCGGAAGGAGAATCTATGAGTCGCAAACAATTGCAGAGCAAGCTCAATGACCTAAAAAACACAAGGTGTGCTCGGATATCAAGAACAACAGTGGGTTCGGATGGGACTCAAGATCCCAGCTCCCAACGGCACCACAGTCTATGTGGGACGCCTACATTGCAGAACACCCTCAAGCTAAAGAATCTGGATCACGCGGTCTGCTCATGTTCGACGAGCTCGACGAAATATTTTCTGGTACGTCTACTACTGGAGAGTACCCATCTCACTTGGCGTCGCAAGATTCGCAATTGCTGTCGCCTGTCAGCCCGAACGACGCCAACGTCGATGCCTTCAACGACGAGAACGTATCCGCCGACAATCCGAGTGGCGATGATGAAGATGGTAGCTCTGGCGAAGCTAGCGACGAGGAAGAAGAGACGGAAGAATCGGCGGGTAATGGATCTCGCTGCAGCAGCCGTGGTCGCCGAACATCGCTCAGTCCGTCCCAGGAAGGCGACAACAACGACGGTTGTTCCAATCGCCACAAGAGCACGGGGGAGAAGATGACTGAGCCCATCTTGGAGCTTGCTGTTGCTCACAAGACGCTTGCGGACACTAGTGCAGCTCGTCGAGAGGGTGATCGTATATGCAAACTTCCGCGGTCTGATGTTGCGATCAAAGAGTTCAAGGACCAGCTAGCGACCACGATTGAGGTGGCTGCACGTTTCCGGTTTATTCAACTGCTGGCCACGAACCCGAACGCCGCAACGATGTACTGCGGCATGGACGACGAGTGTAGATTCTACTTTGTCCAGGAGTATTTGGCGGGTAACACGGATTTCCAGTTGAAAACGTTGTAGTTCAGCAAGGCAGATTATCTCCTCTACAACTAAATACACGTTTGCTTTTGATGCTCCCGGTCTTGACTACATTTGGCGGTTTAAACTAGCGGATCGGTGAGCGGTGAAATCGTGCACTGCAAACAAAACAGCGGAACGGACAATCCGTCGGATCATTGCAGCGGAATGGCAGTACGCAGCCAAAGTTGTTGACATGCCTGCCGCGCAATTCTTCGCTTTCAGGTTGTTATCGTCGCTGACAATGCTGTTGTGCACGGCAAGGCATCACAGATCTCGAGACCGTGCTGACCAGTTATCTGTTCCGAAGAAACATATGGTTTTTCGGAATTTGGAACCACGTGCCAGGACCTCAATGGACCGGACCCACAGTGGACCGATCTCAAACGCTACCAGCCTGGTAGATGTGGTCGCCGTAGTAGAGGCATCCTGTCAGCAGCAAGGTCTCAACGGTAGTGCATCGTTTGCCGTTGTATATGACATAGGTGATATTGTCGCAGTCCTGAAAGAGTTTCTTGAACGGTGCGCCGGTGCAGTTTCTCTCGAACGAGGTGAGATGGTCCTGTTCCGACTTGTCCGGAAGACCCGGGACCTGGTAAGCGCCGTGGTCTGCAGCTTGTACCCTCGCTTCGTTGCTTCGTTGCTTCAAGTCTGGCTGTTGGCCAGCGACAGTCGACGATGTTTTTACCTTGGGACTGAGCATCTTGACCAGAAGTGAAGTGATCACCGCAGTGAGTCCCAGCCCCACCGACATGAGCGTGATAAAGGCCGGTGTGTTCAACTTGAACAGCACGCAGGCATCATTCAGGCCACAGTACTTCGCTCCTTTGGTGGTCGTCTTGCGCAGAATCTCTTCATTTCGGAGAGGACTGACAGAATCGGCGTGCGTTGCATCGATCGAAGCACAGCCACCACCGCTATGGTAATGATAATTACATAGCTTCCCATGTGAGTCGGAAGTGGCGGTCTAGCACTTGGTCGCCCGAGCGCGCCTTGGCCAAGTTGATGAACGAGTACGAGAAGGCGAAGAAGCAGCACGTCAAGTTGGCGATCGACTCGGTGGTCAATGTGCCCGTCCCGAAGCCCAGCAAGTACAGATCCGAGTTGTACACAAGGTGGTAGGTGATCTGCGCGAGGTAGACCACCTGCATGCGGCCGTTCTGACAGCGGTAGGCCCAGATCTGCGTGAGCAGCACGGAGCGCTTGTGCGACATGATCTGGTAGAGACTGATGATCCCCATGAGCAGCATCTGCATGACCACGATCCCGGGCAGCACACTGATGGACACGGTGTCTGCGTAGCGACTGCGAAACGCGTTGAGGAACATCCCCACTCGGTTGGGCCTGGCCGCTGTGATCTGGCTCACCCACTCCCATTGCGTGTTGTAGTAGTTGTGGATGCACACGTCGCCAGTGCTGCACAGCGGGACGTCGTCCGGAGACTGCACCATGAGACCGTAGATCTCCCAGTGCTTGGAGATCTCGCAGTTGTCTTCGATGTAGACGCCGGTGGTACTTTCCGCTTGCACTCGACAGCCGCCGTAGTAGCCCTGCATCAGAGCCTCGAGCACACCCTTAGCGTTGTAGTGCGTGTTCGTTGTCGCCACCACCCGTGGCAGTGTTGGCATGCTGCTCGTGAAGCTGTACGGGAAGTATGAGATCGAAGCACTGGAGAGGTGGCTGATCTGATTTCCCGTGCTCTGCGTACAGCTGCATGGAGATGCTGCCTGTCTTAGATTGTATTTTTAGTGGCCTCTATCCCGGCGTCGTGTGCTGGCGGAATCTCGAGTAGCTAGCAGGTGCGCTAGTGGAACCTCGACACCTACTTCGAATGGCTTTTCGGAGTGACTGCCACACGTACAGCTTGCGTCCGAGGAGGTTTTGTAGCCAGAGGCTTTCCTCCTGTTCACAGACACAGACAAATACATCGATCGCTTCGGCGATCACTTTTGGTTTTTCTACCTACTCCACACTCGACCTCTTCCTCCTCTCGCGTCCACTCCAGGCTCCTCTTCCCACCGCTTCGCTACTCTACTCAACTACGCAAGAACTCGAGTGCAACAAGAGCTCTGTCAAACCAAAAGCTCTTAGGTTACGAGCCCAACGACTTTGAGTCTGTGCAAGCATGGACGGCAACAACGATAACGTACCTCCCGTGTGACAGGACGACGTGGACGCGAGAAGTGAGCAGTCGGCTGGACATGCCGGCGGCAGTGCGACGGATGGTGCTGCGACCTTTCACCCCGCTCAAGACGACGATGGAAGCGAACTCGGGCGCTTCGGGGCAAGCAAGCCGCCCAAGTATGATGAAGAAGGTGGTTTCGACCTTTATAAGCCTCTACTCGAGTCCTACCTCCGGCAATGGGGCTGCACGGGCATCCTCGACGGCACCGATACGGTAGGAGCCAACCTGTCGGTGGCAGCAAGAAGAAGATTTGAGGAACGGAACGCTCTGACACGTGACGCCATCCTACGTGGCTTACTCACCAAGGACGCATCGAAGATCTGCATGATGACCAGTGCTCGAGAGATGTGGGTCGCATTTGAACAGGAGAAGACGCGGCGTGCATTTTTGAATGCTTTGTTTGTGCGCAAGAAGTTCTATGCTCACAAGTTTACGGTAGGCATGGACATGGACACGTACTTGGACGAGATGGAAGCCATGCGCCGTCAACTCCGTAACATGAACGACAGTATTCCGGATGACGAGATGGTGAAGGTGATTCTGCAAGGTGTTGCTTTCGAGTATCGTGGAGTGGTCAGGATGTTCGACTAAGCTGTGCGCGAAGGAAATCCCCTTCGTTGATGGAGGTTCTGAACACTATTCGCAGCGAAGCCGAGCTCGACAAGCAGAGCCGTGCGTCGATGAAGAAGCCCAAGCAACCAGAGAACTCAGCTAAGATTCTGCAAGTGAAGCAGGGAAGCAGCCTTCTGGTGCTCGCGGCAAGCGCAAGTGGAAGTCCAACGCTACTGACGAAAAAAGTTCAAGGCTCGTGGCGGCAGTAACCATAGCAGTGGAGGCAACAGCTCTGTCGAGACGAGGACGTGCTTCTTTTGCGGTAAAGCTGGCCATCTGAAGAAGCAGCGTCCTGAATATCTGAACAAGAAACGGTAAGCGAAGCTGGCGTCAACCAGTTCTGATGATGACAGTGGCAACGACAAGGAGTCCAAGAAGAAGAAGAAGAACCTGTGTTTTGTCCGGTGGAGTGGTGCTGGTCATCTGCAATTGGAATGGTGATGGTCATCTGCAATTGGAATGGTGAGACTGCGTGGTGCAGGTCCTTCTGTGGCTGCTGTGAATGATGTGGAGTCTTCTTACGATGAGTGGATGCTCGACAGTGGAGCTGGGGTGCACGTTTGTACTAACTGGTCGGCCTTCGCGAGCTTGAAGGAAGACACGATGACGTTTGTTGACTGGCAAGGAGCAGTTAGTACGAGTGACGCCTGCGGACAAGTTACTGTGTGTGCTACGAATGCAGTGTCCCGTCGTGATGTGATTTTGGAACTCGAAGACACTCGCTATGCCAGTCATGGCGCCAGTAACCTGCTACGTCTTGAACGTCTGGAGCGCCACGGGTGGGCACCATCGTATTCTCAGACTGCAGTGTCGGAACAGCGTGAAATGTATCTGGATCGTGGCGGCGTACGTCTAGTATTGGCCAAACGAGACGGCCACTACTGGCTCAAGACAAAGCGCGCAGCGGCGAGTGTGAATATGTGTGCGGTGACGACTGACAGGAAGCCTTCATCGCTCATGCTGTGGCACATGAAATTTGCTCATATGAACTCTCAAGCTATGAAGCAGATGGTGCTGAAGGGCATGGCTGCAGGGATGGGATCGCTGACACTGGAGGATTTCGACCAACCACTCGATTGTATCACCTGCACAACTGCCAAGCAACACAACAAGCGGAGCAAAGTGTGCTATGAGCGATTGATGTCGGATGTATGCTACATGGGCACTGAAACTACTGGTGGCAACCGGTATTTTCAACTTGTGCAGGATGAAGCTTCTCGGTTCAAGTGGTGCTTCTTGTTACGTCACAAGAGTGAGGCCGCAGAAAATGCGATGACTTTGATTCTACAACTGGAAAAGGCACACTTAGTCAAGTTGTTTTCTTGTGATCAGGGCAAGAAGTTCCTGAACAAGAAGCTGAGGATGTCCCTGGTTGATCACGGGATCAAGTTGCTGTCGACCAATGCCTACACTCCCGAAGAGAACAGTCTGGTAGAAAAGCTGAACGGGAGTCTGCTGAACAAAGTCCATGCTATCCGTGAGGCGACTAGTTTGCCGACGTCACTGTGGGGTTAAATTATGTTGTATGTCGTGGAGGTGGACAACATGAGTCCAACGAAGGCTCTAGCTGAAACGACACCTTACCAGAAGCTCACTGGAATAAAGACGGACGTCGGGAACCTTCGTGTGTGCGGATGTGTGGCCTTCGCTCACGTCCCCAAGAAGAAGAGATCAAACAAGCTGAGCGCAAAAGCGGTTCCGACAATATTCCTAGGATATGCAATGAACTCGCTTGGTTATCGACTCCTGGATCTTCGTAGTGGTGATCTGATTGAACGACGTGATGTTTCTTTCCGTGAAGACATTACTGTGGATGGAAATACTTGCAGCACCTACTGAGTCGTCGATTTGGCGGTGAATGTATTGTTTTGCCAGATAATGTGCCTTTTGTTCGTCTACCAGTGAACGCTGTGCTGGACAGTGTGCACATGCCAGATAGTCTTTCAAGTGATGAGCTTAGGGCTACAGTACAGTCAGACAATGATTATCAGCTCAACTCGACAAGGAAACGACCTCGCGAGGACTCGAGCGACGATAGTAGTGATGATTCGACGGGGGCGTAAACTTCAGTGGGAGTCGTGGGGGTCGCGACGCTGCTGGAGCGCTCAACGTTAGTTTCAGTGGGAGTTCTGATGGTGCTGGGATTGAGAATGATGATTTTGGCGGTGGTCCAGCCAGTACTGCTGCTGATGGGTTTTCGTTCGGTGGTAGTGGCGCCGGAAGTGCTGCTGACAGATCGCCGACCAGCGGCAGTGGCGATGCTGACGACAATACCGCCGAGAGTTCAACTACCGACACACCTACATCGTCAACAAGTCCAAAAACTAGTAATCGAGCCCCCACTTCGGCGGTCAACTCAGCAAAGGCGGCAAAATTCTCGTTATGACCCGACAACATGGGTTATGACATTATCACTGATGAGCTGTATGCTGATTGGAATCGTCAGCAAATTGGTGAATCCCACGAGAGTGCGTCAAGCACTTGCTTCGGAACATGCAGTACAATGGCGCGCTGCTATGGATGTGGAGTTTGCCAGTTTGATGAAGAACGCGACATGGGAGCTTGTACCGCGGCCAAAGCCAACTCGAAGGAAACGCGTTAACATACTGACACCGGTCTGGGTCCTGGTTGTGAAGCGAAACGAGAAGGGCGACTTACAAAGTTCAGTGCTCGACTCGCTATTCGAGGATTTCTTCAGATGTTTGGTTTCGACTATCTTGCGACGTATTCACCTGTTGTGAGAATCGAGTCGGTGCGACTAGTGATGATCATTGCTCTGATACTGGGACTCGACTGCAGACATGTAGATTTTGTTACAGCGTTCCTCAATGGTGAGTTGGTGGATGTGGAAATTTATATGGAGCAGCCGGAGGGATACCACGACGGGACTGATCGTGTGTGCCACTTGTTGAAGGGACTTTACGGCCTAAAGCAAGCGTCCAAAATTTGGAACGACACGCTACACGCTTATCTAGGTGAGCTCAAGTTCGAGCAGTGTGTCTTCGATGCTGGTGTTTATTATCGGGCGGGACAACACGGTATAATTTATTTCACGGTATATGTGGACGATATTGTGATTGCTGCAAAGTCTGCTCACATCGATGCTGTTGTGCGTGAACTGAGCGTCAGATTTGAGGTGAAAGATCTGGGCAGAGTCAAGCACTTACTGGGGATGGAGATAAATTTCGAGCCTGGTATGATTTTGTATTTGTCCCAGACCGCTTATGTGGAGCGTATGCTGACCCGATTTCGCATGCAGAAGACGAAGCCCGTGCGTTCGCCGCAGATGCACAGCGAGCGAATGCCTGCCATCGAGAAGAACAAGCGCCTGATCAATGATGATTTGCTCCCGTTCAGAGAAATTGTTGGCTCTCTTCAGTACCTGGTCGCTTGTACTCGTCCGGATATGGCGTGCATGGTGCGGTGCCTCGGCAAGTACAATGGAGCTTATACATGTGCTAACTACTCCATGGCGAAATGTGCGCTGCGTTATCTTATTGGTACCAATCACATGGGGCTCGTGTATCGACCGGTGAACGCCGTTCCACGATTGTGTGCCTTCAATGATGCAGATCATGCCATGTGTCGAGATACAAGCCGCTCCAACACCGGCTTTGTGTTGCAAATCAATGGATGCAGCTGGATGTGGAAGAGCAAGCAACAAGGACGCGTCACCGCCAACACATGTGCGTCCGAGTTGTTGCTGCGAGCGACTGTGTTGATAGTTTGGTGTGGGCACGACGGCTTCTCAATGAACTTAAGCTACATCAGGACTTGTCGACTATTTGGTGCGATAATTAAAGCACTATTCAGGTAATTACAAATCGTGGTAACAGCAAGAAGGTGCAAAGATTTGTAAAGGAGGGAAGAATATTTTTGGGTCAAGTTTGGGTCAGGTCAAGTTCGGGTCAAGTTCAAAATTTATTTTTTCTGAAACTTGATCCTAAAACTTGACCCAACTCGTGGCTTGACCAACCTCTATTCTGTGATATTGAATAAATTCTCATACTTTATTGATGAAAATTTCGCTTTTTAAAGGAGGTTGTTTGCCGTACCAGTCGAGCAGTGATTATTCACTTCAACTTTAACTTTTGATTGAATTTGCTCGAATAACGCCAAAGCAAAACCGATAGGAAATACCATAAGTAAGTCAACCATTTGAAAAAATTTCGAAGATATTGGTGCACTGAGTGTGTGTCAACGTTTCTAAACGCATGGTTCGGGTTCAAATCCCGTTGTGTCCCACTCTTCACGTAAGGTTCGTCGCTCATCCGTCCGTTCCGTTCACCCATATGGTAATATGCGTTGCATTTGGATTAGCCTGCCCAATTGTCAGTGGTGACAGGGCAAACGTCAGGTACATGAGAACGATGTGGGAATAGAGGGACACGGGAGTAAGTTTTTGACGTTGGTAATTGTACATGATATTTATGTACTTTCTTGTATCCGATACATTCCAGATCCCCCGAACAGGGTACAAGCAGCGAAATTATAGTGCCACAACTACTAAATAAATTAAAATGTTGAACAGCTCACTTATGCACTAATCAACTAAGTGTGTAGCTTGATTTTTATTATTAGGTCTCAGACACTCAAAAGCCCCCGGCATAAACTAAGACCTAACTATTACCTATGAATGAAAATGGTGCATACAAACCGTCTAATACGCAGGCGATTGCGATTCGTCCGACGAGGCAAATGACTCAGTGGCCACCACGGACGAATTATCGGAGTCGGGAAATCTTCCTGGTGCTGACTGTGAGTCTTCGTGGGCGGGTGCTCGAACAATTCGGTTGGAAATATCGTCCAACAGCTGTGCATTCTGCCGACTCTGCTCTTCGATTACTCCGATAATTTGAGTGACGTCTGGATGAGGCACTGCAAAAGCCTCATTTAGTGCCCGATCATAGCGCTCTAGAGGATTGTTGGTCCGATTCACGATGTCCTCTCGCAAGCCGTAGATATTCCACGACTCTGGCTTGAACTTCTTGATCCATGTGTTCTTGAAATATTTCCAAAAGCGTTTCCACTTCTCCGTCGAATATTGGATGCCAAGTTCTTCACAGTCGTCCTTGATCAAATTTTCACCTCGCGTTGCCCTCTGTTCATAATCTCACTGCGACGAATTACTGTTAATTTGTCGAGACAACCTTCGGCCACAGCAACAGCAACTTCTTGGGGTGGTATCCTCAACTTTAGTAACTTTCGACAAAGAGCTTGCTTAAAGTGAAACAGGCAACCAATAATTCGAGCCTCTGGAAACTGGTTCTTGGCGGCTTTTATCATGGCATACTCGAAGTCACATACGACGTGCGCCGGTCTAAGCTTTTGATCGCAAGCCATGAACACAAAGTGTAGCAAATGTTCCTAAACTTGAGCCGTCTTGCCGGTAGTCAACACGTAAAACACCGGTAGATAGACATCTGAAATGGCGTCGTGAGTCATTAAAATGACGAGTTGGTAAAACTTAGTCAGCACACACTTGTACGTTGCGTCCATGAATAGAGAGCTTTGCCGCTGCTTCATACGATCGACCAATTGGAGGTGTCCCCAGCCAATAACGCGGTGCAACACTTCGTCTTCGTAGTACGTGTACGTGAAGTGAAATTGGAAAAACTTGAGATCCGGGCTATTCTTCACGTTGCACAAAGGTTCACTTTCAATGCGACCATATATTTCTCGGCCGAAATGTTTCGCTCTTGTTCGATATAGCCGGCCTAAAACTTGCGTTTTAGTCGCCCCACGGACAATCTGCGTGTCATCGCCATAAAATCGATCACGGACAGTAAACCATGCTTGTTTCGGTGGCATGGTCACGTTACGAAGTGCCAGCGTATCCGTGAAATCCAGCATCTGCTCTTTACAGTCGACGGTCACCGGTGGAGGTCCTTGCTCAGCAGGCTGATTACGATCAGGATTGCGTGCTGGTTTGTGAACTCCTTCCACCCATGCAGCGTTTGGAGTTATCGCTAGTTTTGCCCGACAGCCGGTATGTCTGCGCACGCTGCAGCGATGACGCTCCGATAAACCGCTCCCCCAGTGATACGAGTAGGCATATCCGCGGTAGTAAGCCGACTTCGTCTTGTCGTTGCGCACAACTTGGTCGGGAACGCCATGTTGACTTGTACCTGGAACAGGGTCGTCATCATCACCAGCACCGTCTCCTGGTACTTGGATATTATCAGTGTCCCCTGGCTCATCGTCGCCTGGCTCATCGTCACCTGGCTCACCATTTATGCTTGTGGTTGTTGCAGTTGGACCACGATACGGAGACCCTTCGTAGTCGAACGAAGCAGACTTGTAACTACTCGAATCGGATTGAGCGTCTTCTTCTGCTTGAAAGCCGTCGGATTCGGATTGGTCGGACATGGAATCGTCGAACGACATCGACATTGCAACGGAGTGGGTGCACCCGTCGCTAGCTTGGACCGGAGAGGGGCGCAATACGAAGACCGTGTCTGGTTTGGGGGAAATAGACTCTGTGGCGTGGGCCATTGAATTAAAGCCGACACATGATTGGCTGACGTTAAATCTGTTCTGTTACCCAATCAGCGGATGCCAACGCACCGCAGCCTTGATGCGTGCCGTTGTACCTATTTATGTATTTAGTGTGGCTATAAACGAAATTTATATAACTCTCTGTGATAGTTGATAGGGGTTGACCCAAACTTGACCCAAATAAAACTTGACCAGAACTTGACCCATAAAAGGCATCTTGACCCGACTTGACCCCAATAAAATGGACTTGATCCGAACTTGACCTGACCCAAACTTGACCCAAAAAAGACCCAAAGGAGGCAAGGCTGATTGCTGAGTTCGTGGACGATGGTGAGGTGGTGCTGCAATATGTCTCGACTACTGATAACGTAGCCGACATCTTCACCAAGGCGCTTGGTCCTCAGCGGTTCGAGTTTCTGCGCGAGAAGCTCAGCATGGAGAACGTACTGGATGCCTAGAAATTGGTGGCCAAGTAAGCTGTTCCCTCTGTTGGTCGAATTTTGAAGTGAATTGATATCTAGTGTTTTCCTGTGTGGGTTTCTGGCAGCTCCTACGGGTATTTCTAGTGGTTTCTTAACTGCTCAATCCTTGAGTGTGCTTGGTGACGGCAGAACGTCGTCCGCGAGCAACACTTCCCTCCGTTAAAAGTAAATTTTCTTATGATCGCAGCTGCAGACCGAGTTCAACTGCCAGCTTCTTGACCCCTGAGGTTTCTTGGTTCTTCACCACGAAATGTTTCACTGCTACTGGCACGTCCTCGAGAAGGTTTCTAGCGGGCTCCCGCGAATTTTCCTCCTCGCTGAGGCCTCGCCACTTGACTATCAGCTCGTGTCGTTTTTCAGCGCTGTTGTAGCGGGCTTGTAGCAATTCTTCAACCACGTGGCCTTCTCCGTTGTGGGCAACTTGTGCCAGTAGATCTTCCGTGATTCCAAGCGTAGCGTCTGCAAAAACCTTGAGCCGGCTGGCATGTGCTTCTAGGCGTTCTCCAGTCAACAGATTTTCGACAACGAAGACCCAATTTGAAGAAGTGTCTACCACACGGGCTGGCCCACACCATTTCACGCGCAGCTTGGAGCGTCGGTGCGACCAGACCTCTGCATACAAAACGAAATCGCCAATAGCAAATTGTGCCATCTTCGAACCACTTTTGCTTGCTTTCTTCCGCCCTTTGCTGCGTGCATTTTCACGCTCAGTGGCCACTTTCTTATGCAATATTTCCAACGCCTTCTGCAGCTTGTTGAAATGAATCCCTCGGATGGCTCGAATTGCTTCCATGGTCGCTGGTTCAATGGCATCTGAAATCGCCATTGGCTCCAGTGGGTTCATGGCAGTAAGCCCCGTCATAGCAGTGACTGGCGCCACCCCGCCAAAAGACTGTGAAGGGAAATTGTTTAATACCATTTGCACAACTTCGATCACACGTGGCCAGTCTGTATCGGCTAACCGCCACTCCGAAAGTAAAACACGACAGCACCTGAGAACTTCCCGCATCACGACTTCCACCGTACCATTCGCCCAAGGGCATCGGGCGGTGGTAAAGTGATGGTGGACACCGAGAGCCCGCTGTAAAGCGTGGATGACCGAGTTCTTGAAATGGGTCCCCTGATTAGAGACCCACGTGCGGCAAACTCCGAAAGTTGCAAACCAGTCCATGAGCACTTCATAGGTTGTGTCGGCTGTTGCCTCCTTGGTTGGCACAAGCCACACGTAATTTGCTGCATCATCTTTGAGCGCGAGGACATACGTGTCCCCAGTTTTAGCAGGACCCAGGTAAAGAAAATCAAAATGCAGCACCTCATTCGGTTTCTCAGCATGGAGAGCTTCACCGAGCGGGCGAGGAAAAGGTGGCCCACCCGTAACACTAGCGCAGTGAAAACATTTGGCCACGAATGTCTTAACATCTGCCTCCAAATTGTCCCAAACAAATATGTTGGCGATGTGCTTCAAAGTGACAGAGGTGGTGCGATGTCCGGCAGCTCCGAAATGGCCGATGATACACACGCGAAGCTGAAGGTCGACTGCTTCCTTCGGCAACCAAATGCGACCGCCAGTGTCATGCAGGATCCCGTCAGATCTCGTCTTCAGTTCATGTGGAATACTACCCGAAAACAAATTCTGAGCCGTTTGAAAGTGCGCGAGCGTCGGCCACGTGAAAGAGTCATCCAGTTGGGGCGAAATTGGGATCGACTCGAGCTGTAGTGCAGCGACTGTTCTAAAAGTTGACCCCATCGAGAAAGAAGATCCGCCCAGACGTTCACGTCGCCGGCAATGTCGTGAATGTCGTAATCCAATGACATCAACTAAAGAGACCATCGGTGGAGTTTATCTGCAGTATACTTTGGCACCGCTGATGATCCTGTCACCGGTGCGAAAATGTAACGCAGATTGCGGTGGTCGGTATACAAATTAAAACGATCGGGGCGCCTCACAAGATAATCCGCCCGCCTGCACGTCTCCACAATGGCAAAAGCCTCTTTTTCGACAATTGCCCAACGTTTAGCTCCGCACGAAAACGTGCCGCTGAGTATCATTAGAGGTTCATGGTGTTACTCAACGAAATCTCGCAGGAGGTGATCAGTAGGAACTTGCGTAATTGCCGCTCCCCAGTGTGCATCGCTCGCATCCGCAAACATACAGAGGCGTTTGGCTGGGTCAGGATGTGCCAACGTGAGCGCATGTTCAAGCGCACTTTGGAGTGTTGAAGAGCGCCACTTTCCAGGTCAGACCAACCGACATCCTGCAGTAGAACCCGACGCACCTGCGATTTTTTCGTCCTCCTGCCGCCGAGTAGACCTTTTCCATGAACGTGGCCAATGGGAAAACCAGCTTATTGTACGCAGGAATCGCCGGACGCATCCAATTCAGCGCGCAAATAAACTGCTGTAGTTCTTGCCCAGTCGTCCGTGCGGGCAGTTTGCGGAGGGCTCTAATTCGGGCCGGGTCATGACGAACACCCTCGCTCGAGACTACCCGGCCGCACCACAAGGCTTCGGTCATGTAAAACTTGCACTTGGCTGGGTTAAGCTTTAGACCTTTGTCAGCGCAGATCGCCAGCACCCGGCGCATCCGCACCAGTAAATCGGGTGGAGAAATTGCATACCCGAGAAGATCATCGATCCAGATGAGGAGTTCATTGTTGAATAAATCGCCGAACATGGCTTGGACCGTGGATTGCACGTAGGCGACACTGTTGGACCCTCCCATGAGGACACGCGTGGGCGTGATCACACCCATTTCCGTGAGAATTGAGTAAATTTGCTGGCATTCGGGCGCTACCCCGAACTGCCAGAAACCTTTAAAGAAATCAAAAGAGAAATAGCACTGACAGCCTCGGAGTCGATCAAATTCGACTTCGAGAATTGGCATTGGCCACACCACTGGCACCACGCGTTTGTTCGCCTCGCGCACATCCACAGTCATGCGGTGGTCGTCTCCCTTGGGCACAATGTGAGGCGGTGAGCACCATTTACTTGACGGATTCCGGTAGCAAAGTCCTGCGTCTAGCAGCATCTGAACATGGCGCGCCAGAAATTCTCGGTGTGCTGCGGAATAGCGTCGCGATCGGCATCGGACCGGCGATGCTCCTGGTTTCAGCTTTATCTGCATAGGAGGCATGTCCACTAGTGGATCACTCCCAAGCGCCAGTCGAAACACATCAATGTGTTCTTCAAGAAGCGCGTGGACCGCCTCGAGAAATTCAACCGGTGCACCCATAGCTTTTACTTCATCGATTCCACGCTGGAGGGCGTGTCGGACTTTATCGCTGTCGGCTGCGGTTGCATCCGGCACAGGAAAGCATGCGGCCTCCTCCGCATCACTGAGACTGTCTTCTTCGGGTGTGCTCGACCTTCTGCACGCCGTACGCACAGACGTCCGTACGAAGGCCGGATACTTCCAAATCGCTGAAATCATATTCCGGCTGCACCATTTGAGCAGACTCGATGAGCTTTTAGGATCATAATCCAAGCGCTCCATGACTGCGTCGGACAGCAAAATGTCACCAACGCGATCTGGCAGCGGCCCCGGAGACATCAAACAGCTCACGTTTCGCAACACGAGCGGCCCTCCGGGCGTCTCAAAATGCAAAGTCAACAGCGTTTCGCCCGTCATCGTAATCGGCGTCGGCCCCACTCCTTTTATCACATGCGGTACTTTTGGTTTTCGTCGAGGAAGCCACACGTGATTGTCTTCCAGCTTCTGCACTAAACTAGGAGCGATCATGCTCACTTTGGCAGCGCTGTCAGGTTTGACAAAAGTGTCTACTGAGTCCATGACTCGGCAGGCCAGAGTCCGTCTGGTGGATTGATCGTTGAAGTCACTAAGGCGCGCAATAGCCACAGAACTTTGTGGGCGAGCCTTCTTGCCGGTGTTGGTCTCATAAAGCTCCTTTGCTTCAGCAAAATCCTGCACTTGGGGGCACTGAAAAACGGAATGCGTCAGATCACTGCACTTGAAGGATGCTCGCACTGGTTTTGGTCCGCTGACGTCCGTCGCCTTAGGTTTCCGATCAGACTGGCCACTTCGTCCCTTTTAGCGGTGGCTGCAGCCTGTGAAGAAACTCCAACACTCTGTGGCGCCTCATTGCGACGTGGTTTATCCGGTTTTCCTCCCCATTTGCGAACGTTCTTTCCTCGCTGCTGCTGCTGGCTCGAGCTACTAGTACCGGAGCCACTACCAACAAGGTGAGTCTCAAACTTCATAAACTCTTCGACTTGTGGCTTCAGCCATCGGAGAAACGCGGTGAAATCCTTTTAACCTTTTTCCCTGTCGGCCTCTCCAGGTTTTCTTTGATTGCAGACCGGAAAACTTGAGGACGTAAGACTTCTACCAGGTAGCCTACGACTCGTTTGGGATCTTTATGGATGATACTCTCCATGTTAACACCGTCCACAGTCTTGTAAAAGTCAGCGAGGAGGCATGACATCCTCGACTCTGCGTCCAGCAAGTTCACGTCCATGGCCAGAGCTTGCATCGCTACATCCAAACGCTGGTAAGCCGTGTAGTCTGTGGTTCGAGCGTCGAGGAAATATTTTTCCAGTCGTCCTCAGTAACTTCTTTTCGGTTTTGAACAGCCCGAAGCGGCAAATTCTTACCAACGAGCTCTGCTCAATGCACGCCCGATCGGCATGACAAAATTTGCGTTTGAGTACCTTGATTCAAGGCATCGACTCGGCGCTTGTACACCATGTAACTATCCATCAAGTCACGTTTTTCCTTCTTGGAACTGCCGCGATAAAGCGGTGGAACGGGCATATTCGCACCAGTCGCTAACGTTACCGTCGGCATTTTCTCCGAGCTGTCGCGGTCCTCATTTTCTCGTGGTCATTGCCTCCGGTATTTGAGCGAAAAGCCCCCATCGAGCTTCCACGTGCGGGCGGACCGCTTCGGCCAGACTTTCCAGCCGTTGTCCTTGTTCGCCTACTGCTGCCTCTGCAGCTTCTAGGAGCTGCACGTGTTTCTCAATTTGTTTTCGCTGCTCAGCCATTTGCCGTCGGAACTGCTCATGATGCTCTTGTAGCGCCATCTGACGCTCATGTTGCTGTTGCAGGTACTCCGACGTCTGTGTCGCTATAGCGTCTTGCTGCTGTTTAACTTGGTTGATTTGTTCCACAGTAGAATGGTGGGCAGCTGCCGAGCACTGCGCCAGTTGATCAATCTGTCGCCTTGTGTCTTGGTCAGCGATGCTTCGCTGGACAGCCATTGTGGTCGTCGTTTCTTGCGTCACTATAATGTCATCTTCCGTGCGGATTGGCATCTCAGCAAGGTCAGACTGCCTGACCATCGCACCATCGCCCAGGTCTTGCTCCATAGCTCTTCCGAGAGGAGCTAAAGAATTCTTTGTTCCCTCTGTTGGTCGAATTTTGAAGTGAATTGATATCTAGTGTTTTCCTGTGTGGGTTTCTGGCAGCTCCTACGGGTGTTTCTAGTGGTTTCTTAACTCCTCAATCCTTGAGTGTGCTTGGTGACGGCAGCACGTCGTCCGCGAGCAACATAAGCATTCCTAGCTTGGGGGTGTGCAGACCTGGTTTGGTTCGCGTGTGTGTGCAGACCTGGTTTGGTTTGTGGCGTGAGACCTGGAGTTGGATTCCGGTAGTACTTGTCGTACCAGTGCAGCTTGTACGGGCAGACGCACGTGAAGTGGGAGTATGAGATCGAAGCACTGGAGAGGTGGCTGATCTGATTTCCCGTGCTCTGCGTACAGCTGCATGGAGATGCTGCCTGTCTTAGATTGTATTTTTAGTGGCCTCTATCCCGGCGTCGTGTGCTGGCGGAATCTCGAGTAGCTAGCAGGTGCGCTAGTGGAACCTCGACACCTACTTCGAATGGCTTTTCGGAGTGACTGCCACACGTACAGCTTGCGTCCGAGGAGGTTTTGTAGCCAGAGGCTTTCCTCCTGTTCACAGACACAGACAAATACATCGATCGCTTCGGCGATCACTTTTGGTTTTTCTACCTACTCCACACTCGACCTCTTCCTCCTCTCGCGTCCGCTCCAGGCTCCTCTTCCCACCGCTTCGCTACTCTACTCAACTACGCAAGAACTCGAGTGCAACAAGAGCTCTGTCAAACCAAAAGCTCTTAGGAAGAGCGTGAGCACCTCCGGGACGACTGCCAGCAAGTATTTTCCGCCGGTGGTGGTGACCAGCTTGGGGCTGATGAGATTGTCGTCGACGACCACGTTCGGGCGGCACTCGGTGAAGTCTGGCGAGATGTTGTTGATCACCGCCGGGATCTTGCCAAAGTCCGAGCTGTCCACGGTGGTCGGGAAGTAGAAGAGTCGGGTCGTCGCCATGATGCTCCACGTCGTGACGCAGTCGCTGGCGTATTGGATGCCGAGCTCGAGCTCTCGTTTCTGCTGCGGCGGGATGCTGATGTTCATGACGTTCACCACGTCCATCAGCTGCTGCGGGGTTCCGGTGACGACGTTGGTGGTGGACCCCCACTCGTTTCTGCTGCTCTGGCAAATGGCGTTGCCGGCATCGAGGGACTCTCCGAGCGCGAGCGCTTCGGCGCTGAGAGAGCTGAAATCGTAGAGCGTCACGTTTGGAGGTTGGCTCACGAATGCTGTAAAGGCTGGGGCGCTGGTTAGTGCGTTTCCGTTCATGATGGCAAACGTGAGCAGCACAATCTTGCAGGGGCCAGTGCACCCTGTGCAGCCTCCAGCCATGGAGATATCGGCTTCTGTGAAGGAGAAGAAGCTGTTGTTGGCCTTGATGAGCATGGTGGCGTCCGAGAAGTAGTTTGTAGAAAGGAAAACGAAGAAGAGCACAATTGGCGCGACGATCGTGCGTCCTGTGATTGCAAGACACGCCCCCAGTACGGACGGCTGAAGTAGTGCTCTCAACCCTTTTTGACTTCGCATGAGATTTTGGTGATGATAGGCTGTTGCCCAGTCCGCCGGCGAGCCTTGATCTCCAGCATCGGTCATGATTTCACGGGTACCAGGGATCGATCGTTCAGCTACCACTTCACAACGAGATCGTCTTTAGCACAATGACGACTTTTTGTCAACTCCGATGGCGTTCTCCGGATTAAAACAACCGAAGTCCGACTGCCTTTTGTAGCATCTTGTCCATGGCAACCGTTATTCAATGTTCGTCGGCAGATCGACCTGCTTCGTGTTCGTGAACCAATCTCAGTCTAGACGATTCAATTACTGGTCAAGCTGCACCAAAACAATTTGGGAGGCCTCAGTTGTGCAGAATAAATATACGAGAACGTCAGTAAATATAGACACGATGTCGCCACGATATTCAGGAGGAGATTGGCGATGAAAATCGCCCGAACCTTGCTGAGCATGGCGGCAACGCAATCGGTCCATCCTTGCCTAGTGATGGCTTCTCGCCCAAAGCACGTGGCCCAACGATACAAGACGCTTCAGTACATTGGGGAAAAGAGTACTACGACCAAGAAAGCTTTCGTCGGCAGTGTCAAGGGTTGAGAGCACTACTTCAGCCGTCCGTACTGGGGGCGTGTCTTGCAATCACAGGACGCACGATCGTCGCGCCAATTGTGCTCTTCTTCGTTTTCCTTTCTACAAACTACTTCTCGGACGCCACCATGCTCATCAAGGCCAACAACAGCTTCTTCTCCTTCACAGAAGCCGATATCTCCATGGCTGGAGGCTGCACAGGGTGCACTGGCCCCTGCAAGATTGTGCTGCTCACGTTTGCCATCATGAACGGAAACGCACTAACCAGCGCCCCAGCCTTTACAGCATTCGTGAGCCAACCTCCAAACGTGACGCTCTACGATTTCAGCTCTCTCAGCGCCGAAGCGCTCGCGCTCGGAGAGTCCCTCGATGCCGGCAACGCCATTTGCCAGAGCAGCAGAAACGAGTGGGGTCCACCACCAACGTCGTCACCGGAACCCCGCAGCAGCTGATGGACGTGGTGAACGTCATGAACATCAGCATCCCGCCGCAGCAGAAACGAGAGCTCGAGCTCGGCATCAATACGCCAGCGACTGCGTCACGACGTGGAGCATCATGGCGACGACCCGACTCTTCTACTTCCCGACCACCGTGGACAGCTCGGACTTTGGCAAGATCCCGGCGGTGATCAACAACATCTCGCCAGACTTCACCGAGTGCCGCCCGAACGTGGTCGTCGACGACAATCTCATCAGCCCCAAGCTGGTCACCACCACCGGCGGAAAATACTTGCTGGCAGTCGTCCCGGAGGTGCTCACGCTCTTCCCATACAGCTTCACGAGCAGCATGCCAACACTGCCACGGGTGGTGGCGACAACGAACACGCACTACAACGCTAAGGGTGTGCTCGAGGCTCTGATGCAGGGCTACTACGGCGGCTGTCGAGTGCAAGCGGAAAGTACCACCGGCGTCTACATCGAAGACAACTGCGAGATCTCCAAGCACTGGGAGATCTACGGTCTCATGGTGCAGTCTCCGGACGACGTCCCGCTGTGCAGCACTGGCGACGTGTGCATCCACAACTACTACAACACGCAATGGGAGTGGGTGAGCCAGATCACAGCGGCCAGGCCCAACCGAGTGGGGATGTTCCTCAACGCGTTTCGCAGTCGCTACGCAGACACCGTGTCCATCAGTGTGCTGCCCGGGATCGTGGTCATGCAGATGCTGCTCATGGGGATCATCAGTCTCTACCAGATCATGTCGCACAAGCGCTCCGTGCTGCTCACGCAGATCTGGGCCTACCGCTGTCAGAACGGCCGCATGCAGGTGGTCTACCTCGCGCAGATCACCTACCACCTTGTGTACAACTCGGATCTGTACTTGCTGGGCTTCGGGACGGGCACATTGACCACCGAGTCGATCGCCAACTTGACGTGCTGCTTCTTCGCCTTCTCGTACTCGTTCATCAACTTGGCCAAGGCGCGCTCGGGCGACCAAGTGCTAGACCGCCACTTCCGACTCACGTGGAAGACACAAACTGTCATCATTGCGTGTGTCGTGTACGGCCTTCGCTCAGAGCCGTTCTTAACAGAGTAGAATAATTAGAATGCGTTCTACAATTGTCTGATCCGATTGCGTAACAACACACGCATAGACGGTGCTACAAGTAGAATTCTTCTCCTCTGGTCATGTAGAGCGAGTGAACGCATTCATCGGAGGGAACAGGAGGGAACGGAAGGAGCTGAAGGAATAGGCGGCCCCCGCGTCGAATTACTACCAAAAACACCCAGCGAGACCAAAATGACCATGCGGTAAGTTCGATTAAAGGACTTACTGCGTCGCTTCCGTTCCAAGTGCTCACTCCATATAACGCGCTGCCTGGAAAAACATTCTTCCCGCATATTTAGTTCTGCCGACGCAACCGCGAATAATAGCACACCCATTTCCTCGTCCTCTAGAATGCTGTCCTCGTCGCTGTCGTCGGAAAAGAACTCTTGTAGACTTTCATCACTAGAGTACAAATCGCTGTCGTCGGAGAAGAACCCCTGCAGGCTGTCATCGCTAACAGTCAGCGCAGCATCAGCGGGGAAACGTTTGCGGCCATCGTGCTTTGCGCTTTTTAGCCAATGATTTATTGGTAGCCAAGTGCATTTTAGCTGAGGTAGAATATGCCTCGTTCGTTCTCATCGCGGGTAGAATATTAAATTCGTATGTCTCTAGCACGGTGGCGGCCGGTAGAAGCGTGTCACGAGTTGAAGTGCAAGTGTTTGCAACTCAAGCTGCAACAGCTGAGGAGTCGTGTCAAGATGGTCAACTTGCCAGTCCCAGTAAAACCAACAACAGCTTGTTAGAATGACGATGTTGAAGAAGGCTGTAGTGAAGCGCAAGAGGTTGCAGTCGGATAGCAAGCTTTCATTTTCTTTTCATTCTTGAATCAACCTTTCAACACACACAACTGCCTGGCCCGCAGTACGCCGAGAGTTCCCGCCGATCGACATTATCCCGTCGTGAGAGACTCCAGCAGACCTCCAGTCAAAAGCGACACAGCGACCTCATACTTTCTCTGCAAGTGCTCCCATATCACTGCATAAATTGTGACAAAGCGGCACTGATTAACGCAACACTGTCAGTGTTACTGATCGATACCATTGGTCATTTATCGTGGGGAAAATACGGTAGATTTTCCATGCATCTTCAAGTTCACTCACTTGCGATTCCGAGGCCTTCGCACAAACAACCTAGCATGGGGAAGCGCGCGCTGGACACGTACCCTCGACCAAGCAGCAGCGCTAGTGAGGGTATCACGCTCCTACTGCCGGTGAGAAGAGGCCGCGACGTGCTCTATCCTGTATGCCCACGGACGACGCGGTGGACGTGGTGGGCGAGGGCGCCTCGCACTCCACACCAGATCCAGTGGGTCAAATGTTGACGTCAATATCCCCCTGGGGCCCGGCAGTGCTAGCCAAGCAGACGATGTCAGAGTCAGCGTGTGGCGGTCCCATGGATCGCTTAGCAGTGTCCACCAGTTCGTACGCTGTTGGAGCTCCTTCCAAGAGTGCAAGTGGATCACCTACTCGGGAAACGCCAGCAACGATGCCATTGACTCCCAAAGGTTGTGCTGTCCATGCCATAGCGTCTCACGAACCAGTGCAAAAACACCAGTCGTCGGAGTCTTCACCTAAACCAACTCTGCTGGAGATGCTGACGCAGAAGTTGGTGCTGTCGCGCATTCGTGAACTCCAGCTGCAGGAAGAGCGAATGCGGCGGGAGCACCACCACCTCTCGCAGCTTTGTGAGTTACATTATCAGCGAATGATGGATACCCAAAATGAAATCGTGGATGCAGTGGCGACAGCAAGGAGGATTTTAAACGGAAGTAGTGTCATCATCGATGCCAGCTTTGACGACTATGCAAAGCAATTGTACGCAGCACTCGAGTGAATTGCACAGTAACGTAGCGACACGATGATGGCCATTTATTATTCCTGCAAGTACATTCTGAATTTAGTGTAGTAGTAACTACAGCTCTTCTGCTTCCTTTTCTTCTCGAAGCCGTTTAATGTAAGCACTGACGACAGGTTCCGCACGCAGCATCGACACCGATTCCTCATTACTCGACACGAGTAGATCAGCATGTGGTGACGCAAGCAGGTGCCACAGAGCGCTAAGCCGAAATCTGTGTGCATCATGTTGCGGAACAAGACCACGAAACCCACGAAAATCATCTTCATGTCCAGATAGAAAGCACCACGACATGGTTGGTACCAATCGACGATGTGGCTTCCCCAGTTTTTCGTCCCAATCATGAATAGCCCCGAACACGACCTTCTTGCAGCGGGATTTTGTTTGATTGAAGTACATTTCCTGCATCATCGGTTCGTATACCCTGGCAATATTTGACGTCAAGTCAACTACCAATAGTGTTCAATGGTTGTTATTGACATTGCATGGTGCCGCTATCGTTTTCCACTCGCGGTCTGTAGGAATCGACCAACCCATTCCATTATCAAGCAGCGGCAGTGTTCGGACAATTAAATAAAAAACTGCATTGGTTCTCTAGAAAAACGTAATTCGTCATTGACGAATGCGGCGTAACAATAATAAAAATTGCAATAATTAGCCAGTATTGTGTGGGTTCGAACGGTGCAGCAGTTTAGACTTGACCCATCCAAGCTGTTGTGCGCAGGTTCGAGTCCCGACTCCATCAAGACGCTGGTGGCTGTCAGGTTCCTGGCAGGGTTTATTTTCGCCAATCAAACAGGCCGGCGACGGCAAAATTGACAGTCATCAGTGGACATGGAGCAGGGATTTTTATCGGTGTTTTAATATTACCTGTTATAATGAATCAGGAGTTGAAACCGGTTTTTATTTTTATTGGAGGCGGGGAGGCTCTCAGCCAAAATCGCTTTGGCTAGCACTAGACAGCATTTACAGGCTCAACTGGGGCGCTTTCACCACCAAGGAGCGTAGTGAAGTCCCACAGCTCTCGGTTGCAGCGTAGGAAGACAATGGTCTCGAAGTTCGCCGGCAGTAAGCGTGAGCGAAGCGGTGTCAGGACTAACTTGCACTGTGAAAACAAGCGCTCGCAACGATTGCTTGTTGGTGGAATCATACACAGTATGTCTTGATACTTGGAGATCGAAGGGTGGCGAGGGCGCTTCGCCTGACGGAGAGTAGCCGTTGCGAAATCCTCTTTGTCGTTTTTCTTCTCACGAGCCGTTGAGAGGACAGCGAATCCAGCAACAGCGTCTTCTTCCTGCGAACTTAGCGATCGGTTTGACAGCAACTTTACTATCGCACTCTCGAATTCAGGAGAGTGGATGATCTTGGCTGTCGGCTTGAGGTCGTCAGCTGTTGACGGATACTTTGCAATGACAGCGTCGAATAGAAGACGAACGTCAGCGAGATTTCGCCGCTCCGATTGCAGATGCACACAGACGCTGTCCAAATCAGCAAGCTTCTCGACAAGCTGGACAATGTGGCGGTGGGTGCTCGGACGCGGTAACAAGTCTTCAACAGCAGCAACCATCTTGATCGCATCACGTATCTTGACGTACCGCGACAACATGTTGAAAGTCGAGGACCACCTCGTAACGTTAGCCTTCAACGGCTTGAGATCCGTGAAGCGTGCCAGCTTAGCACTGTTGTTCGGAAGGCGTATCTGGATACAGAGAGCTTGAACTTGATCAATCAGGTCTTGGAAGTCCTTGAGGTAGCGACCGACAGCGAGGTTAAACCGATGGCTGGCGCATCCAACCAGTGGAACGCCCAGCCGGGTCGCTATGGCCTGGTTCGTTGGGCAATTGTCGCTCACGATGAAGAGAACCATCTCCGTAGTCTTGTGGTAGACGGATAGCACAGCGTCGATCATGGCAATGTGGGCATCAGCACTCTGCCCATGCTCTGCATGAGAGATTGAGAGCAACGGCTGCCTCAGATCGCCCTCCCGAACAAAACACAGCGTAGATGGCAACGAAGTGGATCGTTCCGCACGACCAGCCGTCGAACATGAGCCCAAATGAATCTCCCATGGCTGCTGAGATCTTGGTGCCAACACGCTCAGCAACATGGCGCATGTAGCGCTGCAGCGTTTTCGAAGAAACGGGCTCAACACTTGCGAGAGAGCGGGTGAGGGGTCGTCGACTTCGCTGAGAGAGTGGTTCCTCACGATGACCCATTCCATCCACTTGTATATCTCCATCGTCCTCTGGTCCACGAAGCCGTGGGCCTCCAAAGTGGCGCCACCGTTTAGCTGGCTGGCCTCGAAGTTTTGCGGGTATCCCGGGTGCTTGGTGGCGAGATATCTGACGAGGTTGCTGTAGCCGGTTCCTGGCGCTTGCTTCCGGGATTTACCACATTCCTTGCAGGAGAACATTCCCCCACCGCAGTCCGTGTAGAAATACTCGCAGATGCCGCGCGACGTTGTCATTTGCTTGAAGTGTAGCGATCGAAAGTCGAAATGAACAACCACAGATGAGAGCTATAGAACAAAATGATCGACGCACCACAGCCAGCCGTCTGTAGTTGTCCACAGGACACCAGCCATCCTTTTTACGTGAAGGGTAAAAAGTAAATATACTTATTACGGGGCCAATTGTAAATTGTACGGTCTTTTCTACTTTCCAATAATCCGTTATTCCGTCAATATAATATTCAATTTATTGTATTCTAATAACTTTTTCCGATCACTGAGCAGCGGACTTAAAAATATGCTTCACCATTGAGATCACACAACTTCTGGAGCAGCGCGCAAATTGTCTCATCACTCAGCCACTTGGTTTGCCGGAGCTCATTCACAACTTCTTTTACAGCCACCGTAATAATTTTTCTTGGTTCAGACGCGCTACGAATGATTGTTCGAGCTTCAAGGGGGCTCTCCCAAGAACATCGTCGATTTCTCGCGCCATCTCGCCATCGGTCTTATTTGGCACCAAAAGCGCCTGAAAATGATAAGTTTGTGCGTCCCAGTTTGATCGAAGGAAGTCGAGCAGTTTTTGTTTGCGGTAGAATGCCCTGCGCAAGCTGCAAAATGTTCTCATGTCATTGATGAGATTTCTGAATTGACCAACATACAAAATACGTTAATCAATGGAATCTGGAACAAACAGTAGATACAGTGGTAAACGTACTCGCTGTATGCATCGCCATCTACAAGAACAGCAAGTGGTGGGATCGAGTTTATGGAGTTGGCCACAAATCGGCGGCGGCGACTTTGAAGCTGTTCCTCGCATTTTTCAAGTTGTCCTT